>VXAV01008043.1:123835-148603 GCA_013399715.1 Alectura lathami | reverse complement strand
AAAAAAAAAAAAAGAAAAGAAAGAAAGAAAGAAAGAAATCAGGTTAGTTTCCTCTTCCAAGCCTTTGTTGTGCAGCTGCCAGTCAATGATGTTTCTGCAGTGTCTAATGTCTGTGGCACGGAGATGTACAAAACCAAACGTGCAAGCAGCTCAGCCTGGTCTGAGAGATGTCCAGAAAAACCTCTCAGGTTTCATATGCTCTCACTGTACCTGAAATAACTCAGAGTTGCAGTATTACTGAATCTCGAGACCTTAGTAGCAAAATGTGCAGCTTTCTGAGTCTGCTTCTGGATTGCTGAGATCCAGGATCACAGTGGGAGTTTCTGCATGTGGCTTTCCTGGGTCTCTCATGAAAAGAAGATGGTTTACGTAGAGGGTCTTAAACACCATCAGCCAGAAGTAAGCTTTTCTGCAAATGGAGCTAGAGGCTTTTTTTTTTTTTTCTCTTTCCCATCTAACTACACATTTCCCCATGCGCCCCTGCATGTTTCACATCTTTATTTGTCTCTCCTTGTCTCTCTGCAGCGTATCCCAGTGTGCTTTTCACATCTTTGTGAGGCATGGAAATGGCCCTCGGAATTGTGCAAAGCAAAGAGCTCATTCAACATGACTTGTGCTGACCCCAGCAGGTGGTTTAGATGCAGTTATTATTTTCCTGGTTTGTTTTGTCTTTTCAGTCATTATCTCAGACCATCTAGGACACAAGGGTTGTTGATTTCTGCTTTGCTACCAAATGAACTTTGCAGCTTCTTGAGAAGATAGGTTGAGAGAACAATAAATAAGCCCTGTTTGGACAGTTTCTGGGGTTTTCAAGTGTTTCTGCAGCAGGTCCTGACCTAGAAAACCCCCGTGGCAATACATCCTGCCACAGAAATTTATCTTCTGAGATCTCAGCCAGTGTGTTCATCTGCTTCTCCATCACATGGTGTGGATGAGGTCCCTGGAGGCTTGTTTGCATGTCTGTAGCTGTGCAGATCTCGTGTATATACGCGTGTATT
Organism: Alectura lathami; assembly: GCA_013399715.1. NCBI lineage: Eukaryota > Metazoa > Chordata > Aves > Galliformes > Megapodiidae > Alectura > Alectura lathami. The sequence goes on along the minus strand of VXAV01008043.1, from coordinate 147,605 downwards.
TGCCCTTGTCGGGAACAGAGTGACAGCCACCTGACCCCACAGCCTGACCATTGTCTTCCTGAGGGTGCCTCCCAGCCTTGCCTTTTGCCCTCTGCTCCTTTTCCACTCCAGTCTGCCCCTGGATGAGTGGGGAGTTATTAAAAGCACAGTCTGGATACGGAGCAGCTCTGTAATAAGATCTGCATTTCTTGCATAGCTGCTAAACCTCAATCAATATGGTTTTAATCGCCATTTGTGTAACGTGTAATAACTATTAAATTTAAATAAAATGCACAGCTCAGAGCATGTAGAAGGCCTTGGCCAGAGCGCTAACTTTTCCCAAGTTGCTGGAAAGCTGGACTGTTGAGAGAGGTTATTTATTTCTCTCGTAAACCAGTTAAATCTTAACTTGGAGAAGGGAGAAAAATGTTGAGAGAAGTTGGAGTGGAGGCAGAGAGGAGAGTCACCAAAAAAACCCTGAAACTTTGGGTTTCTCCTAACTTTTGCAAATATATTAACATCTGGGAAGAGATGCCAATGTGGGCTTTGCCCTGGTGTCTGTGCTGAGAGGATGGAAAACATCATTAGTGCATGTTCCCTGCTGGGAGCGGAGCTACACATGTCATGATCTTGGCTGAGAACATCATTATGTGCCAGGTCCCTTCCCAGGGGCAGGCTGGTGACCGCACTGTTCCCAAAGTGTCACCAAGGCCCTGCCATGCTGGCCAAGGACAATGTATACCCAGAGATGCCTACAAAAGGAGACTGAGCCAAACACTCTGCAATGTGGGTGGCTGAAATGCAGCTTCCCAAATGAAAGAGCCCTTCGACTTTGCTGTGCAAGCCCTGGTAGTCACCTTGGGAGCAGTCACCTTGGGTAAAGACCTATCCCTGAGCTTACATGCTCCAGCAGCAAAATGTAGATAGCAATAATTATAGCTCCAAGATGGACGTTCATGACAGGCTTGGAGGTGTTGGAAGAGTGGTGCTGGTAGAAATACCTAAATGCTAAGTACAGAGCAGCTCCCCATGGCAGCAGGACAAGGCAGAGAATATTTACGCTGATTTTCAGGCAGAGGCATACGTTAGGGACCTGATCAGGACTGGCCCAAAGCGGGGTAACCAGTCAGCTCTGCACTGAGACCAGAAGTGTGGGAGGTGTTGCTTCTCCATGCACGTGGCTTCAGCCCAAGAGACCTGCCAGCTCACTGCACAAGCAGTGGCAATGTGGGTCCCAAAGCATCCCAGCCCCTCCTAAAGCTGTAGTGGTTCTTAATGGCTTCAAACTATGGAGCTTTCTGGTGTTGGACTCACCGTGAGCTCCTCCACCTCCACCCTCTTTCCTCCCCCAGCACGTGGATTAACTTATTTGCTTAGACTTCGTTGTAAGGTTTCCAAGTGGCAAAAGGATTGGTTAAAACTCAGGTATTAATAAAAACAGGGATAACAAAGCAATGTCAAAGCATATTTCCTAGAAATATTTCTTCATATATATATATGTAATGATCATATGCTGGCAATGTAAAAAAGTGGAAAGAAATACAGAAAAGAAAATGGATGTAATATTAGTAGAAGGGCAATGCCAATACAATCTCCAGATTTTTTTTTTCTTCTAAGCAAATTTCCTTCTTGAATTTAATTTCACATCTCGTTATATGCATTCATCTTAAATGGCATTGTTCCCTCCCCCATCCTATCTGAATCCTAAAAAAGCAGACATAGAGAAGAGGCACTCAACTAAATTTAAAGTGAAAGCATCGTGCTCTGCTGAGGGTATGCGGTCAGCTCAAAGCCCAGCTCCCTTTGATGAGATAGCTGCTTCCCAGAACCCCTGCCGCAGCTGGGAACCGGGCGTTATTGCCACTAATAACAGGGTTTGGGAGAGCTTTAGTGGCTTTTGCTCGTGAATGCTGTTCCTATTATGGACTGATTGGGGTCAATCAACATAGCCCCTGTCAGTCACCCATCCCCCCCGTGCTGATTCACCCCAGATCAATACCTGGCTTCTACTTTTTGAATGTTCTTTGTTGGCTTCCACCATCTGAGAGCCTGAGCATGTTCTTTAAGCAGAACTGGAAAAAAAAAAAAAAAACAACCTACCCTCTGGATTTAAAAGGATCAGTGCAGATTTATGGTGGTCTCTTATAAAACGATCATCCCTAGTTTCTAGTTTCTCTGGCTGGCTGGGGGTTAATGTGTGTGTATGGTTGTGAAAGGGAGATGTACATACTGTATGTATATATATGTAGCATCTATGTATGTGTATGCATACTTATATATACTATGCATGTGTGCGTAGACATGTACATATGAAAAAAATACGTGTGTGCATGTATGCCCACGTGCATTCATTCGTACATACAAATCGATATGCACATATATGCAGACACATATGTAGAGGAGCCAATCCTCACATCCATGCACGCCCCTATGCCATTCATTTTCTTTATCTGAATGCCTGCTGTGTGTGTAAGCACATGCTATACCCATGTGAGATGCCCGGATGGATAATTTGGGATCCAGTGCCCCCTTCCCCAGCCCTCCAACAAGTGCAAGAGAGCTGAACCCTGCAGCCAGCCCCAGCCTGTGTAAGCTGCTCTGCTCCAGCAAACTCATGTGTCCAGAGCCCAGAATAGAAACAGCGACAATCCATCAATTGTGTTTTCTGGGAAGTGGCAGAACATCTCAACCGCTGGGCAGACATGGCTGAAAGATCTCCTGCGAGAAGGCTGCTCCTGCGAACAACCTTAGAAAAAGAAACCTGTTAATGAACCGCCCACTGTTAATAAAACAGCAACAGGGAGCAAGCAGATCAAAAAAGGCTCATAGAGAACGCAGCTATGGTTAAGACAATAACCACTGAACACTTGGAAAAAAAAAAAAAGAGAGAAATGTTGGTAAGGAAAATAGTTTTTCAGTGTTTGTGGCTGGTGCTGAGTTGTAGGTAACGATCTTGGCTTGACGTGGGGTAAAAATGTTCCTTCTTTTTGATTTAATTATTGCAAAAATAAAGTGCCCCAAACTCACCCCCTCTATCTGGAGATGAAATGTCATCGTGTTCCATGCTGCTTGGTGACAGCGCTTGATAAACACTGCCTCTTGCGCACAGGCTTGAATCTGCCTCCAACGTCATTGCACTCAGGGGACAACAGGCAGGAGATCGCTGTAATGAGTCCAGAAGGGCATTTGGGAGTGATGCGTGCATGGGTCTTGAGTAAAACTGCTGCAAAGCTCCAAGAGTCACAGGTCAGAGCACGTGTTAATGTGATCAGATTTTGGACCTTGACACTGTTGCAAGTGGACCTAAAACAAAAACCAAACCAAAACAAACCAAAACAACAACAACAACAAAAAAAAACCTCTTGAAACACCAGCTCCAGTTGTGGTTGTTGGAAACTTCAGACTTGGCTTTTTCTGCATAAATGAATAAATCTCTGTATCATGCAAAGGACCCCAGCAGACTGCAGTGAATTGAAAGGAAAACAATTCATGGTTGTGAGAGGGAGAGGGAAAGGGTTTCTCCTTCTTCCTTTTTCAATCAGAATTTGAAATTCTGATAGAAGGGCAGGATTCAAAATTTCCATCTTCTTGACCAGCCCCCAGCTGGGGCTCAGCTTTCCAGTCTTGATCTCCCTGGCAATGCTGGGGAAGCTCAGGAACATTCAGTTCAGCTGCGGTTGCACCACGAGATCCGAGCGCGCTATTTTCTTTTTCAGCTCACAATGAATAACATCCTCCTTAGGAAAATAATTACAAAAAAAAAAAAAAAAAGAAAAAGAAAAACTGCCTCCCCCCACTCCAAGCACAAAGCCAAGTGGATCCCACTGATGGATTAGTTTGTGTTCATGGATTTGCTACGGGGTAGTTTGGGCCCATTTGAAACCCAGGCTGCGTTTCAGTGTGATTGCTTTGGGAGCGGTATAGCGCGCTGCGCCTGCCAGCTTTGAGAAACAAAAGCTGAGCTCCCCCCAGTGCCAGCACGTTATCACAATGGCTGTCTGGCAGTAGTAGCTTAATCCTAATTTTTTTTCAGGACAGTTGCAGGGTGAGGGTTGTGACAATTTAAAGGGGTTGAGCTGCTGTTTGACTTCGCAGGAGCTGAGCGTTCATGGCGACAGATTGCATTTTCCAGGGGCTGGAGGCTGGTGCAGGGATGGGATATCCCTGGGAGGGCATGGGGTTGGTGATGACTGCGGTGCCAATGATGGGAGCAAAGTAACACCTGAGGGCAGAATGATGTCGGCACCCTGTTGCTGCATGGAGCATTAGGATGATTGCGATGTGCGGTAGTTTCAGGCTGTATCTGGGGAAAACTTACTACCCGAGACACCAAAGCTTTTGTGTGTGTGTCACTGGGCTGCAAAATATTTTCAGGTTAGACCTCCGAGGAAGGAAAACATGGTGCATGGTTGTGGTGGCCAGTGCTGCTGGTGGAGGTACCTTGCCAAGGGATTTTTATTTCCAGGGGGACTTTGATGAATAAAAGCAAGAGTTTCAGCTTCCACATCCAAAACTGACTCCTGTGCTTCCAGGAGACTTTGCCTTACAGGCGCCTTTCTGCTACATCTTGCTGAGACCTGTCAGGCTCATGTCACTGAGGCCAAGTGAATGCCTCACATGGTCTCATTCACTATGAGCATGACCGGCATGTCAATCACCAACCCAGAAGGGTTACACAACTGTGTCATCTGAGAAGAAAATTAGCTCAGCAAAGAGGGGTTGTTTTCAGGCTTGGTGAGGGAATTAAACTATAAGAAGAAAACAGCTTGGATTTTCAGGAGGAGGTTTCAGTGACACAAGAAAAACCCACAAAAATTCTTATTTGGCAACTTGAGATGGGTTTGTTCAGCCTGAAAAGAATTGTTTTGGTAGAGTTTGGAGTAATCTGGTGTGGGGGAGTGGGATTCTTTAAGTCAATTTTGCATGAAATATGTCACTTTAATGTAAAAATATTTGAATTAATAAAGAAAAATAAAAGAAAGTACATGCCAATATTTAGAAAGGAAAAATATTTCATTTGAAAATGAAAGCCAAAGAACAATTCAATATCAAAATAATAACAGTAGTAACAATAACAATCATAACAATGTTAATATTTTTTTTCTTACTAAAGCTGTTTACCAAATCAAATACAGAAGTTTTTCATTTTTCCTGGGCTTTTTGCCAGAATATCATATTCACCAAATATATTATTTGTGACTACTTTCCCTGCCCTGTCTGAGACCTTCCATCTCAAGAAGCCCTTACTCCCAGGGGCAGCACTGCAGTGCTGAACCATAATTCAGAATGGGATGGTGGAGTCCACCTGTCTCCATGCATTTTGGATGGGGAGATGGGTCTTTTTCCTCATTAGCATCCAATCGCCAGGAGATCTGAAGGTCTGAAGCTCCCAGGAAGTGTTGCAATGATGTCCACAAGCTGCATCCTTGTGGCTCCTCTCTTCCCCATCAGACACCCAACCCAAGAGCTGCTGTCTACTACAAGCAGACAGCACAGGCAATGTCTGACCTCCCTTACACCCTAGGCTCTCCTCCAGGATTTAACAGAGGGTATTTTTTTAGTCTTTATAATTTCTTCCAGAGTTATGAACATCTGAACGAACATCTGCTGGTGAGGCTGGTGACGGGGAGCTGCAAAGAAGGAGGGAAGCCAGCCGTCAGTAAATGGTTGGAGAGGCCAAAACTATGCAGCTACAGGGAGAACAGTCAATGTACAAAATATTTTATATTTCTGGTGCTGCCTGTTGCCAGAAACTCCATTCTTCAGAGTAGCTGTATCATCCTCTTGTTGAAGCTCTGGAATTTCCCCTTGTGCTCTGGAAAACTGTGGCAATGCATTCCCCTTCCCAAGAAAAGGGAGCTATTGATTTATTGGCTACTACCAGAGTTGGAAAAGAATAGTGAAGTCTTGGAGGAGTTCAGGCTCATGCTGAGGACGCAGAGCATCAGTGCCAAAAGTAAGGCTGCTCTGAGTCTTGTGCTTGGACAAGCTTCCTGCAAAGCACAGAGCTGAACCCGTGCCCTGTAGAATTATCACGCTGTGGTTCCTCACCCAGCAGGGATTCAGAGCACCATGCTATGGCAGAGTAGATTTAGTCTACGATGCTGAAATTCAGAGTCATGTAATTCCTTCCTCACAGAGAGACCTCATGATTTCCCCAAATCCACTTCTCTTCAGTATGGCTACAACACTCATCACTTGCCTTGGAACCATAAAGCCTGATGAAGGTACGGTAGCAGAAGTGGTGACATACTCCTCTAATTTTTCAGCTCTTAGGAGACCAAGATAAAGGAAATATTCAAGGTGACCATCTTCTGACAGATAAAAAGTGTGTGCACTGGGAACAAAAGAGTTTCTGTATTTCCTATTGTGGCAGCATCTTCTGCATGGTCTTGACTAAGACTTTTCCTCATTTTTCTGGTCTTGGAACACATACTAATTAATAATTCACCTATTCAACTGCAAATATTTGTTCATTTCTATCTTTGCTTTCATTATCAGTGTAGTTAGGTACTGTAAAAGATCAACAGTTGTGTTCTCAGACTCCAAAACAATACATTTTCTGCCATTCAAATGAGCAAACAAAACCACAAAAACTAAATAACCATTCTAAAAAGCCATCCAACTCTGCCATTTCAAGTCGATTTGAACTCAACAGAGCTTTATGAGTGGGCTCCTATCCTGTAAAATGTTCAGTGTTGGCTCCTCCCAGTGAAGACCCGGTGACACATCTGTTGTGGGTCACAACACATATCCTAGTGAAGTGTCTAGGTAGTATGGTGCCTCCCCACCCACCAGACCATGAGCTGAGTAGAAATAATCAGGAAGATCCTTGGGGCAATCCTGGGAACTAAATGTAGATGTACCAAAGGAGTTTCAGAAGCCAGAGATGATGAGAGATCAGGAGTGACTACAAACAACAGTCAAGAATGAGACTTGGCTTGTGTCAAGGTTTGTCCATGGGCAGTGGAGGAGTTTATGTACATCCTAATTGTCTGCACAGAAAGTGACAGGAGAGAGGACAATGGAGATGATAAGTATTAATAGATTTTAAAAGGTCTTAGTGGGAAAAAAAAAAAAAAAACAAACACATTCGTGAAATGCATATCCAATCTCAACACAACGATACTGATCTTGATGGCCTTCTTGGCTTCTTTCCATCTGCTGCATTTCTGCTTCCTAAATTGGTCCCCAAGAACACAATAAAGAAAAAACTTTTCCTCCTCCAAAACTAGTTCTATCACAGCCAAGTAAAAATCCTTGCTGTACTACCAAACAAGAAGAATATTGCTTTTATTCTAGAGGGGCTCCTGTCCTGCGTTGTCTAAATAGTTCTCCCTAGAAAACCTCTCAGATACTGGTTAGCAACACTTTTATTAATAGGACTTTTTTCAGGCTTAGTTATTACTGTCTTATCATGCACAGAGTTACGTGCTTGACTGAGATACTATGAGTTCATAAATAAAGTCCCTGAGATAAGAACCTGTGAATGACGTTTGCAGTGCCAAGGGGTGCAGACATTCCTCCTGGTTTCTCTGGGACGAACCCAGATTAATGCCACCTTAAGGGAAGGGAAGAAGGGGAAGGACATTGGCAGTCAGTAGCTTTGCCTCTCATACGGATTTGTACCAAGTAACATGACTGTGAGCCTTGGTGTTGTAGGTCCTTGGCATTCATAGGAATGTCCTTGACTTGAAACCACATTGGCCAACAGAAAAAAATGCCAGGGTAAACTTAAATCTTCTAAAGTGTCAGCATTTTAAAAGCAAACAAACAAACAAAACCCCAAGGGAAATTATTCTCGTTTACCCAAGGAAATGGAGAATGTAGAACCTGTCTGGGAAAGCAAAGTCTCACATCAAGCCTGTGAGTACGTTCTGCAGCTTTGGATGATGAAGGATGCTTGTTGACTGAGTTCAGCAAAGTATTGGAGCGATGGTGGAGGGAAGCTGGGTAAGCGCATGGGGTCAGCACTGGGTCTGGGCATCAGAGCTGCTCCTGGGGGCTTTCACTCCTTTGAAAGCCTGCTGCAGTAGACCTGGAGAAGCACGGGTATGTGGCAGCTTTCCTCTTACTATGTGAAGATGGCTTTGTTCTTGTGTGCTCCACACCATTCTGAGGGAGAGGGAGAACAAAATCCCAGCCATCTTCAGCCTAAATATAGCCCCAGTTTGTTCCATCCATTTTCAATGATGCCTTGTGGCCGGGTAAATGACGGCTTGCTTTTCCCTTCAGCTCCATAGTGGTATGTGCTGAGAGGGGAGAAAACAGCAGCAGCCACCACCCACACATCTCTGCAGCTTTCCTGAGAGGAAGCCGTGCCTGGGTGGTAGGTCTGGCCAAACGGCCACTGCCTTGTCAGCTGTCACCACGGTCCTCCAGCTCTGGGTGGTGTTTTGATAGGGGCCATGATTAGAGGTGAGGCATGCTCAGCCTTTCAGCTCAGACCTTCCCTTTGATCTGGCTGTGGGAATTTGCAGTCTTCCTGGCACAGTTTCTCCTGGCCTGCAGTCTGCCAAAGGGCCTTCTCAGGCTTTCTGGGTGGGATACACCAGGTCAGAAAAAGACATCTACATCCGTGCAAGTCACCCATATTCTTTTTATAATCATTGTAGACTTGATTGATCCACCTAGTGAAAATTAGAGCAAAATTAATCTCCTCCTCAAGCATAAACCTAAACTAAGTCAAATCACACCCTAGAAGTGTCCATTCCCCTCTGCTGGAATAAATGGAATGAGAGATAGCTGTCACATCTGGCTCTAAGTGTAACTGACATCTAAGTGTAGCTGAGATGAATTCTTCCCCAGAACAATCTATCAAAGTGATTTAAGTATGAGTTGCCAGCAGCTCTGGCCTTATCTCACCCACACTTGCTGTTGATGCCTAAATAAACTCAATATGCAATTAGTTTCAGTTGAATTCTCAAAGCTTTGTAATTAGACACACTGAGTGTAAGGCTGTCTGCTGACAATGCACCTGTATAAATGTGTTTCCCAATGGGTATTCAATTCTAATTAAAATGAGGTATGTGGATTTGGGATCCGACATAATCTAGATGATTTTAATCTTCGTGACAAAGATGTGTCTGGATTCATGTGTGTGTTAGAAAAGGAAAGATCACTGCTATTTTTTGGTGGTTCCTTACTTGTGTTCTCCAAATACTTCCTTCCAGACAACCTCCTGGCTGCCACTTAGGCAACCATTTTATTAATTGGACTTTGTTCAAGGTAAACTATGACTGAGAACTGCAAACAAAGTGATAATCCCTTGAAAGAATTGGTTCAGATAAGGACCAAACAGAATGGACACAAAAACCGTGGCTTGGTTTTCAACAATTGCAGGATTAGTTGTGAGTCTTGCCTTCCAAGTCTGCCAGATGTTTTCTTCCTTTTCCTAAGCCAGAAGATGCTCAGAAACACTATGATAGGGAGAAACAGGCAGGGCATTGGTAGGAAATATGTGTAGGTGAAGTACGTACTCTGCACGGGCAGAGTGAGTTTGGGGCTGTCTGTAGCTGCCCCATAGGCAATTGCAGTGTGCTGTGAAAGCTAGAGCTCCTTGTGCTGCTAGGGCTATATGGAGACAGAAAACCAACTGGGAGCTGTACATGGAACCCTGAGGTTGGTGCTGTCATGCCATATCACAGATGTCCTGAAGGCAAAGTTAGGGAGTTACAACAGTTCCAACATTCAAGAGCATGAAAATCCCAACTAGATGATGAAGGGTTGTGTCACCATAAAGGAATCGTGGAGTTTGCGTGCAATGTTCTCACAACGTCTTAGCTCCACTTGGCTGCTTTGCTGCCAAAGAGTAAAATATGGCATTAAGCAACAAGAAGTGGTCAGCTTCATAAGAAAGTTTAAACCCAAATATGTGGGGTTGTGCTAATGGTGGGAGGAGAAGAGGTTGCATATGTCCACAGCAGAATGTTTCCAAGGTTGTACGTCTGAGTACTGTTAGGTCTCCACCAAGGGCACTGTTTACACATCTACACTTGCATGCAAATTTGTGCATAATAAAATACGGTTTCTCTTCATTTATGTATTCACCATAAGGTCAGTCTGCCAATCTTCCTGCTTTGCAGACAGTCCCCACCATGCCAACTGTATTTGTATTCCCCAAGAAGCAGATGTAGCTGACTCTCTCACTGAAGGCAGAAAACTATTTACTGGGCTGAAAACTATTTACTCCTGGTGGATCTTAGGGTATTAGCCTCCCTGCTTCTCTGACAAATGCTTCTGGAAGGAGGTAAAAATTGCACAAATGAAGTCTAAAATGAGGTTAAACCCACACCCACAAGCAAGGAACTGGGTAAAAGGGATACTTCCAAGGACTGGATGTGGACAGTTTTCCCCACGCTTACACTTGGGGTGCTGGATCTTCTTAGAAAAAAAAAAAAAAAAAAAAAGAAAAGCGTTCTCCAACCCTCCCATATGCAATTTCCTGTAATCATATGTGTTAGGCTGTGTCTTTTTTCATCTGTCAGCAGCAGACTGGTTTTAGCAATGGACTACTAATCCAGTGTGCTTTGAATATGTGGCTTTGAATCTCACTCTGGTTGTAGATCATCATGCTCTGTATCAGAGCAAACCCAACAGAAGCCTGGGAGCCAGTGTGCAGTCTGGTGCAAACTCACATTGTTGGTCTCTGCCTATTCATTCAGAAGCTTGGGCATCATGTTCTGACAGTGTTTTCTTCTTTTGTATTTGAGCTCAGCATCATCCCATGGGCCTCTTAGTGTGTTTCTGGAGTCCAGAGCTGCAAAAGGACTGTGCCATGGAAAAGTAGGGAGTGGAATAACCCTAGAAGTTAGGAAGCAGAAGGAAATATGAGGTGATGAGAACACAAGAGACAGATGGCAGAATCAAAGCAAGGCCCATATAGTTCAGCAATGGTTATCAAAGATGCTTTAGGAAAAGGTACAAAGGGCAAAGCTCCCCCCAAAATCTCTGCTAAAACTCAAAGACTTCCTGAGCTAAGTGTTTATGTGTATTTGGTAAACCTCGATGGCTTTCTCCTCCAACAAGTGGCCCTATGACCCTCTACGCATATGTTGACTGCGAGCTTCCAGAGTATCCCAAGACTAGATTTTCACAACAAAGCTGCAAGGGCAAAGAACCACTTCTTTTGCTTTTCTTTGAGCCGGATTTGTGCCAGTTTCACTTGATACCCCTAGTTCTTAGACTATGGATAGTATAGCCCCAGCTGACTACAGATGAAACCCTTTTAGGTAAGCAGCCTGGGATTTTCCACAGTGCTGCAATAATCATCTCTTGAAAAGGCATCAGTGGTAGTAGAATAACTTGTGATATGAGAAAGGTGCTACAGAAGGAACACAGGAGTAGCAGAAGAATAGACAAAAGACATCTGCAGCCTTTTAGTATTAAAGGTGGGATTGATGTGGGAAAATGAAGGAAGAAAGAAGAAACAGCTACTTGCTTTATAGAATTATTTTATTGGATGTATGAGTCAATTGTTTTCATGGACCTCACAAACACCCGTAACATGGAGATTAACACAGGGCTCTTGTTAATTGCTGCAGTTTTCTCTTTTAATCTGTCTGTTACTGTCTCTTTCAGGTTGAATTCACCCCTGATCAGATTGAAGGTAAGCAAGATCTGTTTCTCTTTTGTGCACAGTAAATACCATCACTGGGAGATGCTGGCAAGCACTGGGGTGAACACGGGTGTGGGCACTGGAGCTCAATTCATGGTTCTACTCCTGCCCTGTCCCTCCAAATCCTCTGTTGAGTTGGTCAAGGGAAAAGGAGGAAAGTCATGCACCATGCAGATTAGATATTTATTTTGTTAAAGAAAACATCATCTCCTCTGCCTATGAGGCAAAATCAAAAAAGAAATAAACAACCCACCCCTCCAAACCACAGTTCAAGTATATGCTTTTTAGCTAAGATAACCCACCAATAAAATATCAATCCTTTCAAGAGAAAGTTTCCCAACCCTGCTTTTGAGAACTTTTCCCTATATTTAGTCAGAATTTAATTTATTACAGTTCTGTGACAGCTCTCCAGAAACCATCAAATGACAGCAATGATGGTTTTTCTTTCAAAGGAAAACATAAGCATTAGTTTCTGAATCTTTTGTCCCAGCCCAAGAAAATGATACTGAAACCTCATGCATGAAGTCCTGGGAACGCTGTCCGCTGCAGCTGTCCCCTTTTTCCTCAACTACTAGTCTGCTCTGTACTTAAAGGATAATTGATAGATGGAGCTGAACATCTGGCAGAGTTTTGCTTTGGTCCCTAAAATTTTGGAACAGCTTGGTAGAGTCAACGAAAGATGGTATCAGAAAATGAATTAATGAGAACATGAAAAAATCACAGGCCATACAGTCAGGTCAATTCAGAGAGGAAAGACATGGAAGGAAGGATTTTCTGAACCAGAACCTTAATGTCTCAGAAATTAAGGCTTTGCTACAAACTTCCAGCATTGCCTCAGGATTTTCAATCCCCCCTTCATGGCTCCAGTTTCTGTCTCCTAACAATAGGTCAAAAATAACTTGTGACTGGAGGTAACTACTAGTTTCTAGGAAACTGCCCCTATTCTTGTTCCAGAACCATGGGAGAAGCACAGGAGAGGCCCAGTTCTGGGCCATGACTTTAGAGTTATTCCAGCAACACAGAACAGCTGGATCACTCATCAGCCAGTGCCTTGTGGATTGGACAGGACTCACCTTGTTTCTATCTTCCTGAGGAGAATAAGCTCTAGAAGATATATCAGAGAATGGGAAAAGAAAAGGAGCATTCAGAAAAATGGGATTCTTGTCTGACTATCAGCCCATTGCAATGGCTGGGAAAAGGCAAATCTGGAGCAACCCCAGGGCTACCATAAAAGGTAGCAGGTCTGGAGCAGGTATAGACCATCTCTAGAAAAAGAAAATTGTATTTTCTTTCTTCACAGCAGCTCCTGCTGCCCTCTGATCTATCTGTACACATCGAGCAAAGCTGGGAATCTGGTACTTGTGAAACAGGATATCACTGCCACCTCAAAGGGTCAGGAAGCAGATATCATCTCTGTGAGAAATGCAATCAGACCTGCGTGTCAACCACAGCAGGACAACGGAGAGTTATCTGTGATTCTGTGATTCTGTGAAAGTTATGTTGTGTACCATTACCAAGAAAAGACACTAAACACACCTACGGTTAATTCCAGAGCTGGCTTATCAGTTCTGTCACAAATAGCTAGAAGGAGTACCTAACAGTCTGCATGTCACTTGAGGACTGAGTCAACTGGTCTTTTTTATCAGTCATTTCCCTGCTGTCTTTCTTTCTGTCCTCTTCTTGTTTTTGTTTTGTTTTGTTTTGTTTTTCTTTTTCACTCGCCTCCCCTTCACCTGACCTGACCTCCTGGTTTCATAGATGAGTAGACAGATGGATGGCTTGTAGATACTCTCTCCTAGGTAGAGCTTAGATGTTTCAGGTGTAGCTGTCCCTGGATGGTCTCCAGCACATGCTTACCCCTGTACCAGTGTGCACATGTGAAAACCTTGCCAAGAAGTGTGCTACTGGTTTAACAAAGTGGACAATCAGCCTGAGACTGTTTTATTTTGTGTTAAAAACACAGGTCAGGAAACAAACACCACTTGCCATAATTCATAGCTGTTATACTGGCTGTTGGCAGGACTTGAGAGCTGGAGCTCGTAGGGGCTCTAGATTAATCCTTTTTAATTTGTTTCCTCTTTCCCATTCTGTCCTCTCTGTAGCTTCCAAGTCTGCCAGCTCTCTCTTCCGTCTGGGTTTCAGTTGCAATGGTTTTGTGCTGGGTTTGTTTCAGACCTGTATTGCACTGTTAGGTTTGTCAGAATTTATCTTTCAGGAAGTCATGAGGAGGTCAAAGTCACCTGTCATACCTTTATATGCTTTTTAATATTTGTTTGTTTGTTTGTTTGTTTTAAAAACCCTCTAATGTATAATAATCACCTCTCTATCAGTTGACCAGACAGAGATCTAGCTGTCTCACTGAGATGAGATGCTTCCCTGTTAATCAGATGAAACTAGCTCAACATGAAGTCCACCCTACGTGTCAGATATTACTGTCTGTCAATCTATCATCACTGACCCCAGCTGGCTTTCTGACAGCTGATTCTGTGCTGAGGTTGTGCAGGTCAAACAAACAGTGAAGTTTCTAAGGTCTCTTCAGGCCATATCTTCTAGGATACTGTGCTAAGGAAAAGATGCTGCTGTGCCAGCCTTTCTTCCTTGCAAGGAGTCGCTGTTATGGTAGCCCCAAAAATGTTCTCTCAGAGGGGGAAGAATGTTCTATGGATGAAGCCATGTGAAGACATCCAACTTCACATGTCCTCCTGCCTGCACTGCCAGTGAAATTCAGCGGTTGTGGCAATGTATATTTATGAAATTGGATTCCTGGCCTCTTCTGGAAAGAGAAGAATAGGATCTTTTCAGCATGAGAAGATAGGTAGCAATTAGACATATGAAAATATAAACTCCTCCTGCCAGTGGTTTAATGGCTAGCAAGAGGTCAAAGGAGACCATAGCCATGCTGGTTTCATGGCTTTGATGGAAACTTGTATTAAGCCAGCAAATGTAGAAGCAAATAATAACAAAAAAGCTTCTGTATGTTGACAAAACGGTGTTTCCAAACCCACAGGCCTATGCTCTGAGCAAAGCTGGTTACATATGAATTCAAATTGAGAGAGATGCGAGTTGTCAGTGACTGATGAATTGTGAGGCTTTAGGAGGTGGTGCAAAGGGTGCTCAGGAAACTCAGGTCCCATCCACCTTGGCTGCTGAGACCCCCAGGAAAGGAGAAAGCTTGGAGTGGGGCTCTGGCCCCCTTCTCCTGTCAGCAAGGAGCCCATGAAAATCCACTATTGCCCTCTGCTGGAATGAGGGCTGCTGATGGGACTTGGGCTCTGGCTGGTGACAGGAGGCAAAGATCCGAGAGAGAGAGGCAGGGAGAGAAAATAAGGGAAAGCAAACAGGAGAATGCAAAGAAGAAAACAAGGGGAATGTTAATTAGTCCAAAGTGAGAAAAAAATGCATCACTCTTCGACAGTATTGGATGAGGAAGGAAATGAATAAGATATGAATGAAATGAAAAAAGAAAAGGGAAGGAGAAAGGAGGAGGAGAGGAAATACAGCAGCACTGGAAGAAGGAAGGAGAAAGGGAAATAAGGAGAAAAAGAAAAGAAGATGGAGGGGAACAGTCAGGAGGAATTGAGAAGGGAAAGATAGCGAAAATCTAGCACACAGAATGAATGGCTGAAAAATGAATGAGTCAAACTGTAGGGAAGAAAAATAGCCTCGCTGCATTTGGAGAGTGGGAGGGAAACATATACAGAAGAGCAACAGCAGGACACAGCGCAGATTCAGGGATTCCCAGCTGTAAAGATAAAGGGGTATTTGCGATCACTCATAGACCACGTACCATACAGAGTGTCCAGCAAAGGACAACAGCCTGTTACTGTTGCTTGCACCCTGAGGTGCTCCTCAGTCTCTGCAAGGTGTCTAACTCCAGAAGGGAGAGGGAGACCTGGGCAGCTAGTGTGTCTGGATCCTCCACTGTCCCCGTGGATTAGGGGTACAACAGGGATCCTCTTCCATGGGAATGCTCTTGTCAGGGTATTGCTGCTCGCAGCGGTAAGGGACTCACTCTTTGGCCAGAAGAGGTGAGGGTATGTCCACAAAGATGCAGTGGAGGAGAGCTGGCTGTCTTGCAAGGGGAAGGGCTCAGCTTGGGCACACGCGGGGAAGTAGGCAGATGTGAAATCACTGGAGTGAACGGTTGTACCTCCACACATGAGATCTGGTCTAGCCTCAGGAGCTGACAGCATAGCAAGTTTGACTTCCGACACAGCTGGTGCTAGAAAATACAGAAAAATCATAGGATTCTTTTAGATGTGTTCCTTGATATTAATAAACAAATAACAGGTCAGTTATTAGGTTTTCCATTTACACACGCTCTCCCCCACCAACAGACTGCTGTGTGAATATTTCAGTGGCTTATCATGTTATATCTTGCTCCCTGCTAGTATAGGTGCTCCTCCACCTGTGGGCTGTCAGTGCTCTCTGAGTGTACAATGCTGAATACAATGTCCAGTTAGGTTACGAGCAGAACTGCTCTTGCATTCTGTGCCGCCCTGAGCGCTCCAGCTGTGCTGAGAAGATCTCAAGGCCAACCATTCCTGTGAGGTTTTCTGATGTTAGCTGAGCTGGAAATACCATGAGAAAAGTATTTGACCTCTCCAATTCCATTCCATGGTTGAACCGGAAAATGCAAGGGAGGAGGAACACAAACATTGCAGATAACAGCAACAACAAAGCTCATCAGACTTCTTCCCAAACTGCAAAATAAAAGGGTCATGCTGAGTTAATTAGGGGGAAGGTCAAGGCTTGCNATTAGGGGGAAGGTCAAGGCTTGCTTTGACTTTATCTGAGAGAGGATGGCATGCATTTCTTTCTACCTTTTTGTCTTCCAGAATTTAAGGAAGCATTCTCACTCTTCGACCGGACTCCCAAATCTGAGATGAAAATCACTTACGCACAGTGTGGAGATGTCTTGAGAGCTTTGGGGCAGAATCCAACCCAGGCTGAGGTCATGAAAGTGCTTGGCAGACCCAAACAAGAAGGTTGGTGTCCTCCTCTGTGTTCTATTTGAGAAAGATCTCTCAAAGAATTAGTGATGAAGCAGATGAGGTCTCGTTTTTTCTGACTGAAGTGTACGGAACAAGCTGCAAATCTCTAGCAGAAAAATAACAATGAAAAAACTGATCTGGCTGTCAATATAATTGTCCCAAGTTTAGGAGATTGAATTCATTTAATGGCCATGTGTGTCAACATGTTTTACAACAGCAATTTTTTCCCTTTTAAAATTCTTTGATGACAGGCACTCACCTGTGTTTACTGCAAGCTCAGACATTTGGAAGATACCTAAAGATACACAAGGATAGACTGAAAGTAAAGACACACATTGTTCTACAAAAGTGTATGTTAGATGCATTGTAACGGCTGCAGTTACATCTCCCTTCAACATTCCCTATACACAGAATACATGTTCAGGACAAAGGAAATCTCTCCCAGACCACATCTACATACAGGCATTTTCCAGATAGCTTCTCTGTCCCTTCCTTCAGCTGAGGTTAATGGGAACAGACAGTTAGGTCCTCATTCAACAACTGTGATACAGCACAATATGGCAATGACATGATGTCTTAAGGCACCGTAACATCTAACAATGCTCTAGAAAGGTAAAAATTCAGGAAAATGAGATGCACAGCGTTCATCCTGCCATCTCCCCATTCACTCTGAAGCTCCTCTCCCAGTACGGTTTTAAATACCTCTGTGTTATAGGACATCAAAAGCCTTGGGATTCGAACTGTGGTTTTTTTTCCTGCCATTTGCATGTGTCAGATACTATGAGATATCTGTCTGCTCATTGGTCTTGTAAAAACCCATTTTTCTCTTTGGTAGACCTCTTCTTCCAACTCTGACTATCCCTTCCTCTGTCTATCCATTCCTCTTTAGCCATGATTTGTCGCCATGGCTCTACTCTCACCACCTACCCACGGTGCACGCCCCAGCGTAAGTCCTCACCTCTCCCAGAATCCACCAAAACTTTCATTTGTAACTGTGTCTTTGTAGAAATGAACTCCAAGATGATTGACTTTGAGACCTTCCTGCCCATGCTCCAGCATATTTCCAAGACAAAAGACACGGGCACCTACGAGGACTTTGTGGAGGGTCTGCGTGTGTTCGACAAGGAGGGAAATGGAACGGTGATGGGAGCTGAACTCCGCCATGTTTTGGCTACACTGGGTAAGGTGAACCTTTCCTGATGCAGTTTCATTGCTGAGGTCTTTCCCATACAGCTTGTATCACATTGGGTGATTTTATGGAGAAAAAAGGACTGGGCAAGACTTCAGTCATTGCGTTGTCCTCATATATAAGCACAAAAATAAAAAAGCTTCCAAATAATGAAGCAAAAGATGTCTACAGCTATAGCTCAGCTATTTGGCTTGCTTTCTTTCTTCCCCTTTCTTTCTTCCCTGTTCTAATGTTTTATTTTTCCACTAAATCTTATGTTTGTACGAAAACTCTGCAAACAATTGAAAACTCTTGCATTCCTATAATATTTATATCCATTTTTCTGCACCTAAGATGAAGAACTTTTTGATCAGCCATCTGTTTAACAGAATTGTCTGTGAAACAGAAAAGCTCTGTTTTTAAAGGAGGAATCAATATTTCTCTGTCTTCTCAAATCTTGACTTCAGAAGCTCAGTTTTTCACCAAAAGTGATGACAACAGCACAAGAACCAGACAGAAAATTTGGCTGTAACTTAATGACAGGTTTTGAATTTGGATTAGAAGGCACTGACATGTTGTCATTTGAATCCAGTAAGCACTTCTCAAAATCAGCCTTTTCAACTAAGTTTGCCAGCTATTTTAAGAAAAGGTTGAGCTCTTACAAGAGGGATCTGATTTAGACCAAAGAATTCCAATGATGGGTTTTGACCTGAGATATTGATTCAAAAAAGCCATTTTTAAAAATGCTCAGGGGCTTCCATTCCATGACACATCTGTCTCCATTGATGATACAGGGAACAATAATCAAAAAAGCAATGTCATTTTTATTTTCATCACAGATACTACTGGATAAGTTTGTCAATCAAATTCAATGATGAAAAGCCCCACGTCTACTACCAAAACAAAAACCCAGCCCACAAAGCCAGGACTAATGCCCTATCTAGTGTTACCTTGGACAATGTAACCACTCTGTGCAGTTTTGTGAGTTTCACTGTACTACAAGAAATGATTTTGAATTTACACTTTTGTTTCCAGTAATTTAGAATAGTTTGGCAATATCCAATTTTCAAGCATTGACAGGAAGTATTTCAATTTGAAGAACAGTTCTACTTAGTGTGGTATTTCTTAATACTGGTCCAATCCTAGTCACAACCAAATATTCTATAAATTAGCACATTTTTCTGTTCAATTTTCAAAAAATCTGTTGAATTTTCACAGGTTCACATCGACTGAGAACTTGTTCCTTTGGGTCAGAGATCAGTGTTGTACAAGCAGAACAACATAAATAGCAGGGGCACATCCAGTGTATTTTATTTTCATTTCTACAATTTCAACTGATATCACATTAAATTTCTCCCATGTATTTCTGGAAGAAATTTGATCTCATCCTAAAGCCAGAGCCTAATATCAAGATAGATCTATTGGACAGATCCCTCTGTTCACCCAGAATGAAGCCTTATGAACACATAGGCCCCTGTGATTTAGATAATTAAATTAAACAGAGTCAATCACTGATTCAGTTCAGAGATCCCAATATTGAGCTTGGAATCTTCCTGAACCTCAAACCTGTAGGCATACTAGAGAGTGACTTTACTAAGGGTTTGTTTAGTGAGGACTTAAGGACTGACTAAAGCCTTCAAGATTTGGCACTTGCAGAAAGCTTCTTCCTAGAAGAATGAGTATGTGAACAGGATATCATGTGGCTTTCCATATTTACTCTGTCTTTCTGGTTTTCAGATCAAATTTTCTCAGTCTGCAAGTTCAAAAGTAGCTTTCCTAGCAGTCAGTACCACAAATTAGCTGAAGAGAAAATCTCCCATTCCCTCCCACTCTCTTTCGCATTCTTCGATTCTTTGAACTGTTCTTCATAAATTCTTAAGAAGGGCTCAGCTCCTAAGGTACTGAACAGGTTCTTTGCTTTCCACCCAGGTGAAAGGTTGACTGAAGAGGAAGTTGATAAGCTAATGGCTGGTCAGGAAGATGCCAATGGGTGTATCAACTATGAAGGTAGGTATGCCCACTGCAGTCTGACAAGTGGTCCGTGGCTCCCTCATGCATCTTGCAAGCCTACATGCTTCACTCTTCAATTAAACACAACCATCAGTACAGATCATGAACATGTTATGGTACACATCCAAGTCCTTCCTTGAAGGTTAACTGGTGACTGTTGCATCATCTTGGTGATTTAGCTGGTTTGTAGTCTTCACTGGGTGTTTTATGAATATTTTGGTTGGTGGTTTCCTTTGACTTACAAACGCTAGAGATCTGATCTCAGGGAAACCTTTCTTCTAAGTAGCCAGTAGGTAGAAATCTGTAGGTTTAGACAACCCAAATGACTCATGAACTTATGATGAATTCAGAGAAATTGTTGGGAAGGAAAAAAATACTTCCTTGCCGCAATATGGTTCTCCTTTTCATTCTGAATTTCAAAATCATGAACACTTTTTGCCGATGAACTTTTTTTTAAAACAGAGAAAAATGAAAACCAAAACCTTTTGAAAAACAAAACCAAAACAAACCAACCAAAACCTTCATTTGTCTTTGAAAAGCCTTGTTTGTTTCTAAATCGGAATTCACTGGAGAGATACAGTCATGATACTTGAGTTGTGACCTGCTGTGGATTCACTCCAGAGCTACTTCCAGTGCCCCCGACGTTAGTACTAAAGTGCTGAAGCCTTACAAGATGATGACCCAGAGTTTCTCATGGTTGTATATTTTGGAGAGACATTTCCACATGGCAGCCAGGGGTAAGGGATTAAGCGAGCTATGGATTGACTAATGTGTGTGTTCATTTCTGCCGACTACTTAGACTCCTGACTACCCTGCACTGCAATATATATTATCTTAAGGATTTACAAATCACTTAGCACCAGGGTATCTGGGGTTTCATTTACAAAGTGACATGTTCTTCATTACATCAGTGGAAGCAAGAGGAATGAATTTAAATAAAAACTAAGCTGAGATATGTGGGACCTTACTGAGTGAAAGGGAATTGATAAATAATCCTGATATTTCTCTCGTTTACAGCTTTCGTGAAACATATCATGGCTAACTGAACACAAGGTAAGTCTCTTCTGTCCTCTTCGAATATCCTAACATTTTGGTTTGGACTTCTGAGATAGGCTTGGGGAAAGTGATTAATACATGACAGTGAATATTTTCAGCATGTTGTATAAGGAAGCAGACCAAGAATAAGACATTTTCTTCGTTCTATCAAATGTACAGCAAATCAGTGAACTTTCTGCAATTATCTGGTGAATCTGGAAGCCTTTATTTTAGAAGTCTAATGTGCTATATCCTAAAAGGATTTGATTTCCAAAGAACAAAAACTCATTCCTTTATGATTAACTGGAAACTTCAAAGGATTTAAATTTTTGATGTCTGTTTACAAGGCTCTTCTCCTAGACTCTTCCTAAAAAAGAAATGAGAAAGAATTGAGTTAATTAGAGAAAGTGTGGGCAAAAAATATAAGTAGAAGTAGATAAGGAATAATACATGCCTACATTTGGAGGATAATTATTGGACTTCCATAAATCTAGCGTCCAGCTTCTCCTGGCAAACAGATTGGTTTTCCAGGAAAATACATGAGATTTGTCCACCATATCTTCTGACTTTATTCAGTAGTGTTCTCCAAACAATGGTGCCATTTAGGGCAACTTGGTCTCATCATTGCAAGTGAGCTGAATTTCATTTCCAGCATTATCTCATCATCACTTTTTATTTTTTTTATTTTTTATTTTTTTTGTATTCCTGTAAAATGTGCCAGCTGGTTGGAACTGGCATTTGCCACTGTTTGTCTTGGTTCAGCCCTTGGGGAAGGTCTGACCTGACAGTTAACCAATTCTATTTTGCAAAGTATTTCATAGACTGGGAAAGGCAGTGGCTTCCTTCAGATTCATTGTGGGTTACTTTCTTCTTCTTTAGTTTATTTTTCTACTCTGTTTTTCCTGACCAGGTCCAGCTTTGTTTTGCTTTTGGAGTTGATATTATCCCAGCCCACTGAGATCTGTCGCTGTGTGGTGACTTTTGATTATGCTCACTGCTACTCTAGGGAGTGAGTTAAGTAGGAGTCAAATCCAGGACTTCGTGACTTTTGTTCCAAGAGTGATTGACCAAAATGTAAACTGACTAAAAAGCTTACCACTTTTGCTCATCATGGTCCAGTTTCCTTTCTTACAGGCATTTATCTTCCCTGAACAGGCACACATTTTCCCAACTCTGGCTCCCAGTTTTGAATTCCAAAGATCTCGACCGGTCCACAGCCATAGTGGTTATTCCTACAGTTAGCGTTATCCATGCTTGTTGTTTAGAAATGTTTTCAGTCCTTAATCCCTTCCTAAATCCACTGGCATGGGAAATTCCCATTGCCATTCTGATGCCAAAAAAAATCTTTCTAATCACCTAAGGCAGGGTTAGCCATTGAAGAAGACAGTTGAGCATTTGTAAGCTGTAAAGTTGGCAAGAGGCTACGAACTGCAGCGCAAAGTGTGTCTTGACTTATGATGGGTTTGGAAAGGGAGCTGAGAGCTCCCTGACTCACAGAACCCCAATGTGAACAAGCCATGATAAGCATCTTTCAGGGATGACATCTTCAACTCCCTGCAGTGTTGCTGTTGGCATGATTCAGAGAAAACAAATGCAATTTTTACTCTTGAAAGGCTAGTGGCCCTTTGCTATAGAGCATATAACAAATTTCCAAAAACTAGATTTGAACTCAATGGGAATCTGAATCTCATTCCAAAAATAAAGTAGTGGCTTATGTTTCTAGGCCATTTTCATGTATTAGTGGAAAGCTAGATCTGCAACCCAATGTAAGAACTGAAACATGTCTTTGCCTTTCGTTATTTTGTGAACACAGTTATTGTAACTACATTGTGTTGGCTTTACTTACATAAAACCAACAAAAATACACTAGTTAACCCTAAACATGTAAGCTCAAGTAGCAGAGCAGTACAGCTGGAGGGACAGAGCACACAGCGTTCACAGGTGCTCAATTCAGTGTCCCACAGGTTCTTGTTTTTGAGATGTTCCAAGTGTCTCAGATATCCACGGCCTCACAGATATGATGCAGAGCCTGTGGCAGAACTGTGTCTTCTTGAACAGCAACTTTGGGGGCCAGGCAAGGTGCTCTGGAACATCTCAAGTCCCTCTAGGTGCCAAGGGGTCAGGAAATGAATTCT
This sequence comes from Alectura lathami, assembly GCA_013399715.1. Lineage (NCBI taxonomy): Eukaryota > Metazoa > Chordata > Aves > Galliformes > Megapodiidae > Alectura > Alectura lathami. Next base: position 124,667 of record VXAV01008043.1, on the reverse strand, counting down.
GCCCCATGGCTTGAACTCCTGTAACTGTAGGAGAAATCCAGGAGCGTGTCAATGTTCGACTGGCTGACATAATACTCCTTGGCTCCCATCAGACTGAGATGCCTACATGAAAGCTGGCTATCTCAGTTTCCAGGCCTAACGGAGATCCAGTCAGATGGGGCATGCAGAGTGGTTCATCCCATTCAGAGAAGGGACACAGATCAGAGAATTCAGCCACCAGTGCAAAGAAGGACAAATCTCCATGCAGCCAATATTTCTGTCTGCATGGGGATGTTCTGAACAGAAGCAGGAGAGACTCTCAAGAACTGGACAGTTTTTTCTGTCACCTTTCTATATCTCTGCTTACCATAATTTACATGCTGAGAGTAAGATTGCCGGGCTGGAACTGACTCTAAGGATTTTGTGTTATGCTGTGTGGTATCTGACGTCAGCTGGCATCTTCATAGGGCAGAGATACTCAGCTACAGGCCCATAAGCTGAGCACAGTATTAGGACAACTGAGGCTGATTCCTCGTGGTGTTGTTTATTTCTGTTTTCTTCCTCTAATGCTTAAAAATAACTTTATTTTTAGGACAAGACAGGCACTGAGAACACCAGATTCTGGCCTTGGATTTCAATGTATTGGAATGTCTTCTCATTTTTCAGTCCAGATTCCCACTACAGAGATATAAAATGTACCATCCCTGAAGTTGTTTGGATAAATGTTTTTTGTTTGCTTTGTCTTGTTTCTTCATGGGAAGACAGTGGCCTTTGTGGAGATTCAATACACTCAGGAAACTGAAGAAACATGGAATCTAAACCATGAATACCTGGGCATTGTCTTCTTTTTTTT
>VXAV01008043.1:112957-123816 GCA_013399715.1 Alectura lathami | reverse complement strand
TTCTGATACAGAATATAAACAGCAGATTTTTAAGGGAAAGGAGAGAAAGGGGGTAAAAATATTTCATTACTAACTCAATGAAATAATGTATTTGTCCCTTAGTTGTATCCTTCCCTCTTTTTCCCTCTTCTGTCTAAAACAACTGGACATTTCTTTTTGTGCTTACTGCATTCATGAAACGTCTGTAAGAGAGTAAGGGAGAAAAGAAATTAAATCAACTGCATAAACCTCATGTGTGCAAGGAATACTCTTAGCTTTTGGTGAAAAAAAAAAAAATAGAATACACAGCAACAAATGTAAAATTGTTTAGATCTTTCTCAGCTTTGGAAGATACTACTTTTGATGTGTGAGATGTAAAGGGAAAACAAAACCAAAAGTATGCAGTATTGCTGTATGTATCCTTTTTCTCTGTTCTCCACAAGGATATCTTCCCATTTGTACAGTCTGGCCTATGAGACAAGTAAAATGCATTTCCCAGTGAAAATTGGAAATTCTTTCACTATACTTATTTTGGTCCTGTAGTTTACTGCAGTAAAACATGGGATTCTTTGTCTCCTGGTGTCATCATTGTTTTTGTGTTTGTGTAAGGGAAGGGGAAATGGGAAATAAATGCTTTTGGGAAAGACCTCCGCAGAGGCAAAGGAAATCTTTTGTTGGGGAAAAAGATTGAAGTTGACACAGTTAGTTAGGAAATGCCAAAAAATCTAAATGAACTCCATTTAAGCAAGAGATTTTGTTCAAAAGTGACAACTTGGAAACTTAGTGGAGGAAGGATTGCCACTGGAGCACTATAATACCACAACACTGGTGTTCTGCATATTAGTATTATACTGTATCATACAGCATAAGAATGACAGAACTAGTCATCCCCACGGAGAAGAGCTGTTGTGAATGAGAGAACACAAAACAATCAAACTACACCAATACACAAGCTGCAACAAAATGTACCATCAAATAGTTTCAAAAGCATCTTGTTTTGTTATTATAGTGGACCCTAATGATAGCTTAATTTTATTTTAAACCAAAAGTGTACAGTAGCTGAAAGATGTACTTCCTTCCGCCTTTCCTGCCGTTGAAATGAATCACATGGAAATATCTCCTGTCCCCTGTGATACCCTTACAGAGGTATCTCCAGGATGAAGAACCCTTGGGTATAGGAACTGCATGGCTGAGGAACGTCGTGAGGGCTTGGTGCAGAAAAACTCTGTTAGCTACATCACAAATGTATCAGCTCATTCTGGCCATCTCCTCTCCATCCTCCATCCCTCGTTCTTCAGTCACCAAAACTCATCTCTAAACTGGGCTATTGTCATTAGACAGAGTCCTACGTCACCCTGTCCAGGGCCAAAATCATAGCTGTTTGCTCTGAATTATTTTCAGAGAGATGAAACTACCACATCAGGTTTAGTTTGGGTGTGGGAGAAACCCTGTTCTCTCCAGTGGGCCATCAGCTACTTTATTGTTCAGCTACTAGCCACAATGCCACCACCCCTCCTACCTTTCAGATTCCTAGGAAGCAGTCACTTTGATGCGTTATACCTAAACCTTGCACAATGTTTCACCCTACGCTAGTTGTGATTCTGTAATTGCAGGTACTCATAGCGTCGGTGTGTCCACCTGCCCTAGGTTCGTGTTATATTCAGTGGTTATCTTATTGGCACAGATATATCTGTACTACAAGGATTCCACATTATTACATATTCTTACTGTTTTTTGCTGTTGCTGTTACAAAGATCTCTTCTTAACAGATCACAGTTGAATCACCCACATAATGACATTAATCCAGCAGCTGGGACTTACATGAGGTTCACAGGTATTCCAGGAAAACTTCAAAGGCTGGTCGTGCTGCAAATGGGCAGACAAGTCCTTTGAGAGTGCAGCAGGAGCGGCAAGGATGGCCAGGCCAAGCACAGCCACTTGGGTTAACATGCACCACGCAAGCGTGCGAGGGAGGAGGACTGCCAAAGTGCAGCACCTGGGCCAAGTAAGGTTCACCAACAGCAGAAGAGAGTAAAATAACAGCTGGTGTTTCACCCCCAGTGCATTGGCGGGGCTTTTCGTGGAAGGATATGCAGGTCAGTCCAAGGTGCATAAGCAAAGCTGTGTGTGGGAGAAGGCTGGAACAGCGCCCATTGCTTTCTGTGTCTCAGGACATGCTATCGCTGAATTTTGTTTTCACAAGCACGAGATTCACTCACAAGCTAACTGGAATAAATAAGCAATATCTCCCCCTTCCCTTCTACTCCTTCTCTCCCCCACCCCCAACCATGAATTAAGAAAAATAACCTATGTAGAGAAAGTTCTTTAGTAAAAAAATGCGGCCAGGAGACATGCCAAGTTTCTAGAAGATCTTTTTATAGCAGTAGCATCTGGCTCTTTGGGAGTCTCCGTAGGAAGTTCTGCTGGTGACTTTACTTCTGCTGTGGTTAAGCTGCTAATGGACTGGCTGTCTGGGCTGCTGCCTGCTCCACTGATCTCTTAGTACCATGCTTTGGTTATTTGAGGAGTTTGAGCCTATTGACTTCTTGCCAGAATTACATAGTACATTCCAGCAGCAACTTGCATTGCAACACCCAGTTATGCAGAAGGGGTTTCGGATGGAGCAAGGATATTGGCTGGCATTTCATTACTCTCTCCTTGAACCCAGGGTATGAAACATGGATTTTTTTGATCAAGAAGCCAAAGGGAAAGCAAATCCTGTAACATTTTTTCAACGATGTTCACAACCAAACAAACAAATGATTGAATCAGTAGTTTGTTTTGGGGAATCAATTGAAAATACTTTGCCCCTAGTGATGTGTTCCAGATCAGTTTTTGGCACATTCAACACTCTCTAAAAAATTATTTTTTAACTTCATCTAGTTAATTATTGCTTTGTAGAAAAAATTCAAAATGCTCCATCTGTATCCTTCTAAAGTGAAGCAGTTTTACATTTTCAATGTGCTGCTGTATGAACCGGATTTTTCTTTCAGCCAAACTTGTTGTGAAAACTACACCTGATCCTAAACATGAATTTTCTCCATAATGCCATTGCCCAAAGATTGTGCAGTCTTTCCTGGAACTGGTGTGGGGGTTCACTTTTCACAGTTGACCCATTTGATTTTTTATACGTTTGTTCTAATGTTGAGATTTACTACCACTAAGAAACACTTTTCCCTCTGCTGAGAATAAAATGACCCTAAACAACTGCTTCAGGAATAGGTTTTTTCTGAACTCATTTCACTGGCTTAATTAGAAGTGTGTCTTGTCATTTGCAATGCTCTAGAACATTCTCCCTGTCTTTAGCTATTGCTGAGAAGTATGCATGTCTTCTGCATATCCTGATTTGATTTATTACGGATGAGATTCATCTTATTCAATTTTTAACCTTGACTAATTTGCTCACAGAGATTGTTTCTTCATAGACCTTTCACACCACTGCCTGCATACTACTTCACCCCACGAAGATAAAACTAGGGTAATAGGTTTCTTTATCTGATTGTAGTATATTTGGAACGGTAATGATGTGAAAAGAACTGTAAATTCAAACTTACAGGTAGAATCAATATCCGACAAGCTACTAATCGTAAGTATGTATATGTGTATGCATAGACATGTAACTACGCTGCACAGTGTAGACCACATGAGCTTTAAATTCACCAATGCCTTGTGATAACAGCGTAGTTATTTTCTCCCAGTTTCATTTAACATGGAAAATTCTTTGGATTCCCTGAAGTTTCCTATGTAGCCTTTATTCGTCTATCCTTCTTCTCACATTTATCTAGCAAAGTTGTTGAAATACGTCAAAAGTCCAGCAGAACAGAAAAATGAATGTTTTCATTTATAAATCCAAAAGTGCCTGTGTTTCTGTACTAGCTGTTCTGTGAATTCCTTCACCTTCCTGTAATAAAAGTGTCATGGGAGAGTTATGCTGTATGCCAAAGGTAAAAGACAGGAGAAATGAAGAAAGAAAATATGTGTGTGTGTAGGCAGGCCCATACTGAACTGAAGCAACTATGTGCCATTCGGGGCAGCACTGGCATTTGAAGCCGAGCTTCTGTTCCCACCAGGCAGAATCAAGGGTGTACAAGAAGTATGCACACAAGCACCCAGATAACACAGATTCGCAGAGACCCTCAAGATGTGGTTTGACATTTCTGGAATGAAGTTTCTAGTTTGATGACACTAGGCTTTTGGGACCCTAGTAGTAACAGATTTTAAAAAATCTTTTAAAAAAATAATCACTTACGCACAGAACAAATTCACTCTTAGCATCAGATCAGACATAGCAGGAGCACAAGACAGGAGCAAAAAAAAGACTCTCATTGTAGACGAATTGCAAAATATATAGAATCAAAGAACCACAGAACAGTTGGGTTAGAAAGGACCTCACAGCCCCCCCAACCCCTGCCGGGGGCTGGCTGCCACCCCCCGGGTCAGGCTGCCCAGGGCCCACCCAGCCTGGCCTGGAGCACCCCCAGGGATGGGGCACCCACAGCTGCTCTGGGCAGCCTGGGCCAGGGCCTCACCGCCTCTGGGCGCAGCATTTCCCCCTCCCATCCGACCCCAATCTCCCCTCTTTTGGTTTAAGGCCACCCCCCTGCCCTGTCCCTGTCTGCCCGTGTCACAAGTCGCTCTCCCCCTGGCTCTCAGCTCCCTCCAGGCACTGAAGGCCGCAGCGAGGTCTCCCCGGAGCCTTCTCTTCCCCAGGCTGAACGAACCCGGCTCCCTCAGCCTTTTTGCATAGGAGAGGTGCTGCAGCCTCTGATCATCTTTGTGGCCCTCCTCTGCACCAGCTCCAACAGCTCCACATAAGCAAGGACCAAAACAACCTGGGTTTAAGTCTGTGATGCAGCCTGGAGATATCTGTCTTCATCTATGCAGACATATTGAATCCATCCCTTGTCCCATCAAAGCGTGAAAAATCACAGCTATGATACCAAAGAGGTTTCACCTCATCTGAGCTCAGCAACCTGAAAGCTTAGAGAGTGGTGCTTCTACTGATCATTTTGATTTTGAGGAGATCTTTATCTGATGACACTTAGTCATGCCTTCCCCTTGCAAGACTACCTGTATTTTACCATAGCACCCATCAAAGAAACCTTTTAAAAAAGAAGAACAAACAAACAAACAATCAAAAACTTTATCCCAGTCACCTCAGCTGAAGAAAGATCCCTCCAGATCGTGCTGACCCCATGAGCAATTATTTTTCACTGCCATATGTAAATGCTGAGAGTTGGTAAACAATGGGAACAAAGATATCTGGAACACACCAGTGCGTTTCAAGAAACCACAGACATTTACAGCATAAGTCCACGCCAAACCTGTATTTGAGAACCAAGCATTTATTGAATGGAAATGCTCATGGTATGCAGAAAAAAATACCGTTATCTTTTGAATTTCCTCAGTGCATCTCATGTCTCTGTCCTGTTGGTTAGTGGGGCTTATTTATTCTCACAGCGTACCCAATTCTGAAGTGTCATTGCTGATTTCAATAGTAGTACGGTGAGTGCACAGTCTTCTCCACATATGTTTTTAAACTGCATAAATAATTTTGAACCCTAAATCCCCTAAAGGATTTACAGCGCAGGTGTGTGGACTTCACTTCTGTACATGCCCTCATTTGATCAGATGATTTTCATCCTGGCTGCCTCAATCTGAAAGGACAGGTCCTTGAGAACATGGTATGTGTTCTCCACTTCTTTTTTTTTTTTTTTTTCCCCAAAAAACACCCCACCAAAATTTGCCTTCTGACATTGTCCAGAACATTCCTTTGCTGAACTGAATACTTAGTTGATGAGTTGATGCCTGAAGCTTCTTGGGATCTGTGTTAGCTCTGACTTACTTTTGTCCAGCACTGTAGCATGATGAGTAGAAATGGAGGGAAAGAGAGGACATTGAGGTAGGATATTTAGAAACCAAATCCCAGGTTTAGTCTGGATAGGTAATTTACCATTTCCAGAACACAGCTATCCAAAGCAAACTTCTGCCCAGATCCACATCTTGAACAAATTTTATAAAATCTCTCCCAGATCCCAAATATATAACATCTCCTATATTCCCACAAGAAAAAGCCCTCAAGGTTCCTGAGATGTTCTGCTGATTTTTTGGCCTTGTGGACAGACTGCAAACTTGTTTGATGTCGGGGAGCTGCGGCTGGTATGGCGGCTGCTGCAGAGGGGGGACTGGATCTTGAAAGTGTGTGTGCCTCTGTGTGTGTGTGTATGGCCCCAGCTTTAAAAGGCAAATTTCACAATGGTGTTGTAACTCTTTTCATAAAGTGGATCTTGGGGTATGTTTAGTAGCCCTGGAACAATGCAATAGGACTGTATTCTACCTGTGGCGTGTGGGAACTCCTGAAGGGAAAGCAATAACAACACCAGGTTAACAAAATGTCTGTAGGTAAATATACCTACACATCCTCATCTCAACAAAGGAATCATAGATTTGGACTTTGGAAGTCCCAAAAATTTCCTTCAGTTTCCTTCAGAGTTGTGTCATTTGGGACGCACAGCCCAAAACAGACACCAAAGACAGTGGATTGGTGGGAAAGGACTTGGAAATACCATGGCAGTGGACTGCAGTGATGTCTTACTCCATCAAGTTTTCTTGGAAGATTAATCTCCCTTGTCTGGTTCAGCAATCATCCCCAAAAGGCCAGGAGGGGCCCCTTTTTGTTGTCCAACAAATGGAGTTTCATACGTTTTGAGAAAAATGTGGAGAGAGAAGAATAATGAGTGCATGTTGGAGATAGCTAGTAAATACAAAATATTTCATTAATATGTTCCAGTATCAAATGCATGATGAGTAAATACCTGAATGAACAGAAGCTCTCTTAGTAACCTCTACTCATCATTAATTTCTATTAATTTTTAATCATGATTCTTAGCAAGGATTAAAGCGGTGGCCTGAGATCACACTGTACTTGATGCTAGAGCAAAACAGAGCAGAAGGACAGCTTCTTCACCGTGGCATTTACATTCTAGCTTCTTTCAAAACTATTGCTTCCATCAAAATCCACAGTTTGATGTTTACCTAGTGATTCACAGTACAGTCACACAGAAAAATGAGCAGCTGACAAAAATCCTTCTGACACCTCTCTCTGCACCTCTCCTGCACTCATGTTACAACTGGCTCACCTTGCCACGTCCCGCTCAGCAACGAACCGGGGGCACGTTGGCTGTGCAGGCATTTCATCACCCAAAGAAATGTTGCACGAAAGGCTGGAAACTGCACGATCTCCAAACACGTGTGCTCAAAGTCCTGCTGTCGAGGCATTCCCGGAGGACTACTGCTCCAAAGCACTCTGATGCCACCCCTTAGGGAATGCTATCTCTTAGACGTCTGGAGCCTATTATTTCTGAGTACAATGCAAACAGCAGTGGGACTGTTTCATGCTTGGTTTAGGTGAAATAATGGATAATTTTACCCTCCAGAGTGAGCATGACCACTGGGCTAAAGGGAATTGCTTTAAACCAAGAGGTGATGCAGTAAACTCTCCATACGACACTTTTTACCCTTTATATACACTGCTTGACAGCATGAATAGGTGTGAGCATTGTCTGGTGCAGCTATGCCAGCAGAAGCAGTGAGGGTAATTCCACAGGCAAAACTACTTCTGTTTTTTTGGTAAGACCTGTGCACAGAGATGACACTTTCAGCTCAAATTTCCGTTACTATAAGCCTGCCTGGACTCAGAGATACAGTGTTTCAGACTTGAACAAAATCTAGATTAAGTATTAAGCTGGTGGATTCAGGACACAGAGAGCACTTTGGCCATGTGCACAGAGGAGGTGATGGGTTTGGTACCATGTCTAAATAGTTTTAGCTCCCTTTATTAATGCAAAAAACAGGTGTTTATTTGCAGCAGTGTCAATGGAAATGGTGCTGAGACCAGGGGTAGAGCAGTGATGGGTGTGTAACGATACCATATTGGTTCTCCTCATCCTAAAGGGCCAGATTGTTTCTGCTAAAACAGACTTTTCCTCCACAGCTGACTTTGAGAGCCAGTGAGCGTGTGCTGCAAGGCTCTCACACACCACACATGAGCCAATTTCCAACTGCTGCTATTTTGAGCAGGGGGGATGCATTAAAAGTGATTCTTTCCATGGTCAAAGTAGGAGTCTGTTTCAGAGCCAAGATAAAGGTTTAAGAAATACTTATGGCTAAACTACTGTCCTGTCTCTGTTTTTTTGTATAAAAGCATTAAAAAAAAAAAAAAAAGCGATCAGATAAGCATTAATAGATAATATGAAAATAGCATAGAAATGCCAAATTCTGCTCCAAGGCCCAGTTTGCCATAAAAGCAAAGATTTGAAATGTAAAAACACACAAGAAGACTGAAAACATGTGCCACAGGGGACTGTTTTTTATTTCTAATTGACTGTTTTTTATTTCTAATGTAAATCAAAAGCACTGCCTTCAGAAATTGCAAAGTTAGATTTGGTTCAGGGCATACCGATTTGTGGGTGGCAAAGTGTGTGCCCCAGGCCAAGTGGCAATTTCATGCAGCTCCCAGACAAGCCTAAGATGCAGCAGCCATTTAGAAAGCTAAATAAAGTTCTCTCAGGATGAAAATACTGCCACAATGTATGGAAATACATCAGAATAATTTGAGTGACAAGGTTTTGTAGAGTAGCTTTGACTATGATCAGCCCAGAGATCAAATAAGCTGCTCCTGCTCATGAGCCCCACAGGGAGAAGGAGCAGGATAAAAGAGGGAAACCAGATCAGATACAGCTTTGTTCCCACGAATAATGTCAGATGGAACTGGAGATGGCATTGCTGCCATCCCCCTGTGGGGAGGTACCCTGTCACCATGTGTCACCTTTCCCACAGTAATTCACTGAGGACTTCACTAGCTGGCTTCATTTACTCTCTGATATCCTGTGATGGCTGAATAGGAAATGGATTCCCTAATGGGCACTTTTAGGGCTTCAGCCTGAACACTAGCATCAAACAATTGCTCTTTAGTAAATATATATTTCTCTTTTCTAGAGAACCATTTTTAGCTGCTATCAATAAGATGAGATGAAGCCAAAACATCATTATGGACACCAATACCCACACACTCATCTTGTGCTTACCAGAATGTTACGCTTACATGTAAACAACTACATGCCACTTTGCACCCAGTTCTGCATTTGTCTGGATGTGATTCACACCTATGGGTAAAAATATGTTTTGGAAGACAAGGGATGTGATGCATCTCTGTCTGCGTTTTTGCCTTTCACAGCAGAGTGGTCTCTGTCTCCCTTTACATTTATATGAGAAGGAGTGAGAGTCTGTTAACAAGTGGTATAAGTACGCTTACAGGGTATGAAACCACATGTGACCATATGTGTGTTTGTACCCTATTAGTCTCCGTCTACCATGTTGGTAAGAGGTGGCAGAACCAGCACAGCTATATGATGCCCAAGGTACACCCTGAGCAAGGTGCGATTTCTGAAACACAATGAAACACAGATATAGGAAGCATTCAGCCCAGCCACGGTGTCCAGCAGATCATGAATTCCATCTCAGGCTTTTTTTCCCATTTCACACAGTTGGTCTGTGCCAAAAGGTGGTCCCAGAACCTCTCTCCTGCAAAAGAGAAGATGCCTGGCCAAAAGAAGGCAGCTGGGTCCCAGGGAACTCTGCATGTTTAGAGTTGGAAAACTTTAAAACAGACCAGTAGAAATAACTTGTCTGTAGTCTGTAAGGGCACATCGGTTCCAGAAAGTGCTCCAGGGAAAGAGTGCTCTGGAGGCTTCACAGGAATGTGGTTTGCTGGGATAGGGAGCCTCAGATTCTCTTTTTTCTTCATTCTCTTCTCTTTTGCTGACTACTGCAAGAACTGACTTCCCTGATGGGAAGGAAGTGTGAAACTCAAATCAGACACAGATAGTCAATAAACTAACAAAACCTCAGAAAGACAGGAAGTCTCTAGAGACAGGGCAGCATAGCCAAAGACAACAGATCCTGAAGACACCCAAAAATGCTCCACCACCCCCTCCCAGTCCCACTATTAAACGTCCGGCTTCATTTTGGCTGGGTTTGTTTCCAAGAGGGCAAGATGCTCACTGAGATTGTCCCCAGCCTGTCTGGACATTGCATAAACAAAAGGCAGTCCCTCCTTCTCTTCCCCAGGTCATGATCTCTCTCACAANAAATATAAAAAAAAAAAAAAAAAAAAAAAAAGAAAGAAAAGGGAAAATAAAAGGAAGGGAAAAAGAAAACTCAGGATACAATTTTCCTTTCCTTTCCTTTCCCTTCCCCTCTCCTCTCCTTCCCTTCCCTTCCCAAATTAAGCATGCATTGAGTGTTTGTGTAGCCTGTGATCAGGAATCAGATGCCATTAGAGTCTGTTCCTACCTATGAAGTTTTCTGGACGCTGATACGAAAGCGTCACCTCACTGATATAAATAAAAATCCAAATATACACCATTATTGACCTATCTGCAAGTGTAAATTCATACTACTAATACTGGTGATTTCTTACTGGTTTTCATGAAGGACATACATTGACAAAAGTCTGAGGGTAACTGGCACAGATGTTAATAGCTGGAAGACAGTTTATATTCCTGTCCTCCTTTGCAATATTCTCTCCAGGCATGCTTCTTCCTCAAGTCTCATCTCTGAGTTTCAGGAGATTTAGGTTGATTTAGGGGCTTCATAATTTTTCGGTGATCCCTGATTATCTGCCTCAGTACAATGCAAGATGTAGACAAGGATTGTAATCAGCACCTTGCAAACAATTGTCTGAACAAGAGAGGTGTAATGAGAAATTGTTGAAGGAATTTTTTTGCTGAGAATTGTTGAAGGAAGCTGCCTGCTACACACGCAGCAATGAATCCCCTCTCACACAAATGTGGCAATTTCTGAGAATAAAATCCTTTAAT
>VXAV01008043.1:72306-93433 GCA_013399715.1 Alectura lathami | reverse complement strand
CTGCTTCTCCTTTTCAGGCCACTCTGACTGCTCCTCTCCTCTTGCTATAAGGGCTGTATTTCTGCCTCCTAATGCATAGCTGCAGCAAGAGCAGATGGCCTGATGATCATAGAATCATAGAATGGCTTGGGTTGGGCTGGAAGGAGCCTCAAAGATTATCTAGTTCCAACCCCCCTGCCGTGGTTTTGTCCTTCTGTTTGAGGATCCACTGTGTGCTGTGGAAATAGCTGAATTTTGAGCCACTGGGACACCATGTTCTGATGGAACCTGTGAACTATGTAAGAGCACAGTGTCCCCTAATTCAGCAGTTAATATGATGGGAAAAGAGGATACTGCTGAAGAGGCAACTGCAGATAAAGACATGCTTTCGGGAAATAGCCCACTGGGGGGTATATTCTTGGCAATTTTTTTCCCACCAGTGTGGTTCAGGAGGGCAAGAGTAAATGAAAGAATCCACCCTAGAGAAGCCTGAGCATCTTGCTGTGGTGTGCATTCAGTTGTGTTGACGTGGCACCTAATGCTGAAATAATTGTATGGATTCTGGTGTCCAGAAATAGTCTCTGATGGGGTTGTCACATGGCAAAGAAGCCTGTGGCTGCAAGGACATCAGTCCAGATGTGAAGAAGCTGTGTTGGTTCCAGTAGCTAACTTTAGCCTAACCTCATGAAAACAAAAATTGTCTTGGGAGGACAAGGTTTTTGTTGGCTCTGTTAAACCTAAAGGCATCCCAGTAGGCAGGTCAGGCTTAGCCATCATCATGAGAATCCTGGGTCTGATCCAGAGCCTACGAAGTCAAAAGGAGTCTATCCAATGACTCCAGCAAGGCTGGGATGTGTCTCATTGCGTGCTGGACCAGAGACCTTTGAAAACATTTCTTTCCTGCAGTTCTCCTGTGTAAAACAATTTTATAGCTCCTGCATCTTTCATTTTTCTCTTTCCAGCCCCCTCTCTCTCTCTTGCCCTCTAATATTTTCTCTCTCTCTCTCTTTGGCAGCAGCTGCTCTGGAAAAGTTAGAGGAGAAACATGATCAGGCTGTTTTCTTTGCTCACATACCGCCCTCAGCATTGTCTCGGGTAACAGGCTGCTGTTTGTTAACCATCATTACCTATTTCAAGTGGAATCATTATCTGGAGCTCCAGGTTCATCAGGCAAACTGGTGCAGTGCAGCAGATGTACTGCTTTTTATTTGGTTATTCTGTTTTTTTATTGCTCTTTTATAGGCAATGTCCAGGCCCAAGTCACTGCAGGTGTTCCACCAGAGCCTGTTGCTAGAGGCCATCTGCAGATTATCACCTCCTAGGATGAGGAGCTTGTGATTCTGAGCAATGTCACTGCCTCCCTGTTCTTCCCACGCTTTCCTCTGTATCTGATACACAGAGCTGCATCCGGAACTACTTGCTGGGGTTCAGATATTTTCTGATGGAGCTGTGCCATAGCTCAAATCTGATAATGGCTCTTGTGCTACTTTTCTGAATGCTGCTGAACCTTACCTGTGTTCTGCCCTTGCGTTACCATGGTCTACCTGGATGAGGGAGTAGGAAAGCAGCCAGGAGGTCTCACCTAGGAAGCCCTCTGTACCTAAGCACCTCAGAATCACCGCCTTCAGCATCCTTGCAACACTCTCCCCCTGCTCCCCCTGCTCCTTGCCTACCTATAGGAAAGATGAGGACTATTGTTGGAGGACAAGAAATGCAAAAATGAAAGATTCTAAGTTTATCTATACAAAGGTGTCCTGTGGCATTGGAGATGCCTTAGAGACAACTTCAGCATAGGATGAGAGGTGTGACCAAAAACTTGCGGGAGACCTGCATCCTCCCAGACCAGTACCTGAGGCCCACACAAGGTACCCTAAGGCATTGAATGACCTGTGTGTGCGCAGCTGAGTTATCTCAAGGCTGCACAGAGATCCTGTGCCAGAGCAGGAATCTTAAAAGTTACTGCCCTGCATCATCATCTTTATATGGCGACACTTAGCAGAGCCAAATCAGAGTTAGCTTTGAGAAAAACCAAAGGTCGTTTTCCCAAATCTAGACATCCCATTTCATTTATGATGCCAAATTATGTTAGTTTAATTAGACACATTATAACTGATTGGTTAACTTTCTTTTGTAGACACTTTTTGGATTCACTGAAGGATTAATTTCATTCCTTCAGGTTTTTTCTGCTTTCAGGAGGAAGCTGCACACTACAATGACCTGTCTTTTTCCACTTAAAAGGAAACAAACACTGGTTCTAGTGGAGATGCCTATTTTGAACAGGAGTCTCAGGAAACATGCCAGGAGCCCTCAAAATTGTACAGCTTTCCTATTACAAGTTACATGACACAGACCTATATTGAAGTAACCCCATATCTGTGTGTATGTTAAAACTTCCAGGGCTGCATGAAATGTTTACCTCCATCCCCAGGGCATGACAAAATATGGAGACAGCCTAGTGGCCTGACTCATTTCCTTCTTTAACTGCGATCCTCAGGAAACAATCCTGGAAATACCTCCATGGAATTTACAATCCTTCATGCTTCCAGGCTCTAGTCCTCCTGCTGAGCCATGCTTGAGCTGAATTAAAGATGTCCTCAGGCTCTTTTTTCCACACTTGATTGCTTACAGAGCAGCTTTTAGCAGCTGCACTCAGTCACCCCTGACCTCTGCTTCATTTGCTACATGAGGTCCCAGGTATGAACAGTGTAGAGCCTAATTAATTCAAGGCATGGAGCCTTTGGTTTGATAAATGACACAGCTGAGTAACTGCAATGACATAGCAAGGTCTTTGTGTTGAGCCACCATGTGATGGATGGGTCAGTTATGTGGATGTGTTTGGGACATCCAAGCTCGTGGACTTTAAGGTTTTCGGTCTATGGAGTCTGCATGTCTACTGGATGGAGAACTAGCAGAGACTGCGGGACCATGATTCACATCTTGTCATCTGTTTTGTGCAGATCTGCAGTTGTGTGATGCTGTCTCTCCACTGAGTGCTCTGCCCAAGAACAGCTTTGTCAGTGATCTCCTCATTAACCATGCTCAGCCACAAGGCAGAAGAAACTCTTCGTGAGACTGAGCCCCATGGAGCAGTCCCTATGAATATCTTGGAGGAAGCTCCTTTCACAGCATACATAGCTCAGTACAGCTAGACTAGTGTATACACGTGATGAATGAAGGATCTTTAGGATGGGCTGGGCTATCTTTGTAAGATATGCTTTCCCCAGTCCTTGCTGTTTATTTGCATAGATTCATAGTAGCTTTTATTCTACACAATTGTCATCTCCTGTGTTTACCTTATACTGTTCCTTACGTACCTCCTTTACTTTCCCAGATATCTCAGCAGCATTGTTATTCCCTCTGATGTCTGAATAAAGCACAAAAGTTGCAAACATTTAAATATCCAGACAGAGGTGGGAAAAAAAAGAAAGGAAAAATGAAATTCTGATGATTTATAATCAAAACAAAGCACAAGGTTCTGATTCTATTCATTTCATTCTCTTCTGTTGGAAAATCTCATTTCTTTGTGTATAAGCTACTGACACAAAATCTGCACTGAAGGAGCTTCCAGCACTGAGTAGGTTTGCTTTCTTTGTTCTCTTTCTGAAAAAGCTGTTGGCAGTTCCTTCTATGCTGAGCTTGCAAGCTCAGGTTGATCCTGTCAGAATTTCTTTTCCATGCTTCTTGAAAGCCTGTGTTTAGGCAATTCACTGCATCATATTCTAGTGCACCAGGATGCACTTGAAATTCTTTGGAACTAAGGAAGTCTGATCTAGTGATGAGGCCTCTGAAAACGCATATCTAATTCCCATACCACCCTCCACCTCTTCAGGGGCTTAGAACAATCTATGAGATTAAATTTTCCCTAGTTGTTTTGATGCCTAAACAGAAGCTATTTACTTTCTGTTCACTTCATACCCGAAGTCGGGCTGGCATTTTTACATGAGGATTATCACCTTAACACAGATGACATATTCACAGAGGTCCTTCTGGAATGAAAGACAGTGACTGTTTTTCTAAAGACCTGAACTGGCAGCCATGCCCAGGAGGAGGGTTATAAATGTGGATCTCACTGGCACATCCTAGCTCAACTCAAGGCAAGAGTTCAGAAAAATCCTCTTATGTTCCTAACTGGTCAACATCTGTGGCCATGTACAGGGCCCTGTGAGTCATTGAGCAGCTTCTGGGGAAGGGAACTCTCCCCATTTACCCTCTGAAGACCTCTGATTCCCAACTTGAATGCTTATCTTTTAGGAAGCACAACTAGCAGGTGTGTTTCCTTGTGAATCTGGGACTAAAATCACTGTGCTGCTGCTGAGATCCATGCTTAGGGCAGCCAGACTGGGGATACCCTGACGTTCCTTAACAACAAAATTTAACTTTTCTCTTATGTACTGTATAGATGGAACTGAATTAGGTTAGAAGTTAAGTCTCAAAACATACGTAAGTGCACAAAACAAATTGGGAAACAGTAGTGTTACCTTTTGTATGCAATAAAGCACTCAGTCAGAGTATAGGGAGCCCAAGTGCAAACCTCTTACTGATTAGGAGAGATAAAACAGTCATTTAAACTCTTTAAACTCTTTTTTTTAATTCAAGCTGCATGCAGTACCTGGTGCATAACAGGAGAGCCTGCAGTCACTCTCGCTCCATTTCTTTTGTGTGGATACTGCCTATGGACATGAAGATGTTTGGCAGAGCAGAGACAAGAAGCCAGGCTGAATGGGCTAACCAACGACATACAAAGTCCTTCTTTTGACCTCTTGAGTAATGACTGTTTATTATTTGATGGATTTTTCTCAGAACATCTACCTGGGAAGTCAAATGCATGCACACAGGTAGCGTTTTGTGGCTGTCAGCATTCTGACAGATGTGTGTGAGCAGACATACCCATTAACTCTGCTGGGGACCTGCTCTGGGCTGGTGGCATTCCCCCTTTTGCAGAGCACCTTGACGATACCAGCGCTTTCAGGTTCAGCTTCTCCTGGATCCTCCTCATGTTGGGTTGTGCCAGGCTCAAGTCTGAATCATGGAGGCAGCTATGAAAGATATTTGCCTGATTGGTTTTAATGCAAACTCAGTGCTACCTATCCCATCAAACACTGAAGAAGATCGTAAAATTGGCTTGAAAACTTCACGATATACCTGGGAGAACAGAGTAATCTCTGAAAAGGGATAAGTGCAGGTGAACGATGGCTCGAAGGAGTCTGGGATAATCACGTTACAGTTCATGCACCAGGCCTGATCCCTTGGAGGTCCAGCAACTGGATTTCTGAGTTTATTTGTTATAAGAAACAGAGTGCAATTCCCCTACAGTCACAGCAACAGCAGGACCAGCACATGAAACTGATTATGTTGCAATGAGCACTGCAATGAAAGACATTTCACTTCAGCTGTGGCTCCAGAGCAGGCTTTCAGGATGAAATGAGAAAGCTGTCATGGCTTGGAAACTAAGGTAATGAACAGGGACACAGGAGATTAGAAAGTATATCTGGCTCACAAGAGTTTTAAGACCAGAAAGGACAATTAAATCTTATTATCTGATACGGAAAATCTGGGACAGAAATTTAAATGATCACCCTTCCCACCAACCGAACAACAGGTGTTTGCCTGGGGAACTTTTGTCATAAAGTCATTCAGTTCCGAAGCAGGGGAGCCCCTAACAGATTGTTCCAGTGGTAAATCACCCTCACTTCTAAATTCTCAGCTGAATTAATATAGCTTCACGTTCCAAAGCCTGGATTTATTAGATCTTTTTCTACTAGATAGACTCCTAGGCTTTCAGTCCAGCATGTTTTTTCTTAGAATACTTATAAATAATCTTAGTAGGGTACGACTTGGAATAACAAATGCCAGTTGTGTACTCTTTCCTCTGCTGTAGAGGAGTACATCTCTCTCCCTTTGCCTTTCTCACAAGCACTCTGTGAAGCTGCAACATAAAGAATACATGAAATATCTGCGTGGGTCTGGCATATACGGCACAGGACCGACAGACCTCAGGTCTTTTGGGCTGGCAGCTGTGGTCCAAGCAGGGTACCTTGGGTCATCCCAAATGGCACCAGGCACCTCTGTTTAAGCACAGCCTCCTCTCTTGATTCACATGGAGACATGGACTTTTTTTTTTTTATTATTATTTTATTTGATTTCTTTCAAATGTCAGAATCTAGAGCTAAATCCAGCCTGAGGAGCCATTGTGAAAAGCTTAACGTTGACTCTGTGCCCTTACTAGTTCTCTGACCTTGTTCCTCCAGCCATTTCTGTCTTCTGGAAGGGATGCCAAACAGCAAACAAACTTTTAAATTCATATTCCTAGCTATAACAAATAGCACTTATAAGGCATCATTTTTAAATAGTAAGGGATTCTTGAGATGAAATATTCATGTCTTCCTGATAAAATCAGCAACTAGAACAACCTGGTCACTGGAGACCCATGAGCGAAGACTTTTTTCACTTCGCATTTTAAGGTCTGTAAATTTAAGGTCATACCTCATTACAATGAAACATTGCAAAAATGTTACATTATTCTGGCCCATAAAATGATGCCATTTTAATAAAATCATTATTTGCTCATGTGCTGGAAACTCTAAGATTGTTTATACTTCCCATATGATATTCCCTGTAAAAGTGTTTTCTGTTTCATTTTGTTTTTGTTGAGTTTCATTTTTTATTTTGCTTTCAGTTCTGTCTTTCAATGTTCTAGATGCTGTAGGCTTACTTTTTTTAAATGAAGAAGGTATTATTTTCTCAAACTCAAAAGAAACCTTGAGTTCAGCAAATAACCCTTGATCAGGACCTTTCATCACATTGAACATGTTGAGCAATTCTGTGGAAAACCACACAAGCCTGAAACTGAATATGTCCAAACTGGAATAAATAACACTTGAAGATTGTTTGGGTTTATTAGCAGGCGGAAGAGTAACCCACAGGGTCGTTGTCCTCATCAGGTTCTACATCATGGGCATATAAAAAACCTTGGAATACACATTAGAATCTTAAAAATAAAAAATAAAATAAAATAAAATAAAAAAGGTTAAAAAAAGCTTTTCTTAGTTATGATATTACAAATGCCAAGTACAGTTGTGTTCGGGTAGAACTCTAAACCTTTCTCTGGTACTGTTTGGAGATAGGTCACAGACACATCTGTTGGAAATAATTATCTTGTCTCGGAGAATAGAGCTGGATAAAATGATTTAGAAGGTCCCTTCCAACCCCAAACTTCTGTGATCATTTTATTCTGGTCCTCCTGAGATTTCATTTGGAGTCTGTTGTTAGAGCATTACTTAACCTACTATTTAAGGACTGCAGAAGTTGTATCTTGACCAACATCATAATATCTCAGTTCCTGAACTTTGTTTGATGTACCAGAAAGCTACGTGCATTGCTGCATGGACAGTCTAATCCTAGATCTCTTACTATTTATAGCTGTCTTTTGTACATCTCCTACCATTTGCTCTCAATTCAATGCAGGCCAAGTGATTATCGTTTAAGGCTAGAGCAGGGTTTTTTCCTTACTTTTCTCCAAATCTACATTCCCACTTTTTAGGCAGCAATCTGCAAATTTGGCTTGCTTAGTTTATAAGATTAGCCAGGAAAAGTCAAAATTCTCTTATGATCTTCCAGGCTTTTCTCCTGGATGAATTTCTATAGGAACTCATGGGAGAAGGAACATGAAATTATAATCATATCAAAGGATCTCAAAAAGATGTGTAGTATTGACTTCAGATTCAACATTTATTGGCTAGCAGCAGACCTCAAAAACAGTACATGGATTTTTTTCATGGCTGCTTTCACCTGGAGTGAATTCACCGTTTGAACATACAGATTTTTGTTCCTTCAAGCAGGGTGTGAGTTAGAATTCTGAAATACTTTACTCATTACAATGTCATTTTCAGAAGTTGATGGATGGTTTCAGCCCAAATGTCCACAGCACAGAAATGTTTAAATGAGAGTTTAGCAGGTAAATCGTTTCCTCTTCTGTCATGTGGGATTGGGAAGAAGTTAAGCAGGCAAAGAAGTAAAACCAAGAGAGAATTTCATTGGCTAAAGACTAGACTAGTGCTAAATCTGTGCTGGTTTTGGGAGGGGGGCATTACGAAGTCCTGTACTTTGTGAGTAAGCGCTGGTCCTAGAAACCTATGTCAGAGCTGGCAGGTGGTCTGCTCCTGTAATATCTAGCTCTACATTTAGTAGATGTCTGGCTGTTGTAGAGATATTTTTATGACACAATCTGTACCAGAACCTCGTTTTTGTAGTCTTCTAATTCCTGCCTGTGGGTCTGAAATGCTTGGTTATGCTTTCTTCTCTCTGACAATACTGTCTTTCAGGTCCGAAAGCTTTCCTGCTGGTCTACTAAACAAACTGATCTTTCTTCATTCTTCTGAGAAAGATTTCCTGTTTCCTAGTTACTACCTGATCAAAAGTAACTGAAATAGCTGAATAGTTCCTGGTCTCTTTCTGTCAGATGGTGTTTGAGAAAATGGGGAATCAGACATACAGGTCTTTAAAAGCGATTACCTACATTTCATGGTTTTCTCTGAATGATACACCTTTGTGTACAGATATATTTGTGAACAAACATTTCCATATGCATGGAGCGCTGCAAAGTGCTCGGTGTGGATGCGAGCACCCAGTACAACCTGATCTTTTCTGTTTGCCTGCTGGAGGCCAAAGGGCTCATGTGCCAGGATGCACGTTCCTTTCAAGCTGAGCTGTCTAGAAGACATGAACAACCCTGGGAGGTAAAACCAGCTAGAGTTCTCAGGACATCTACATGGCACTTTCTGGCACAAAAGGATCTTGGCAGTTGTAGCACAGCCATTACTTCTTACTTGCAGGCACTATCTGTACCCAGGTGCTTTGAATGGCAATCTTTGCTTTCATGAACCTACACACCAAGAGTTAAGTCAGCAGATTTCATGAGAAAACAACTTATTTATGATGGTGAGGAGTTTGTAAAGACTTTCAAGGTAAAACTCAGGCTTTCTACAAACTTCCTTATGTTTTCAGATACCAAGTTCCTATTCTACTGAGTTACAGAGCTTTTAACAAGGTTAAAGCAGGTTTTAGTTGACAAAGTTTACGTATACTCCAAACACTCTTCCCTCAGCCATCCTTGATCTCAGCTCAGTTCTGCTATTTGTAGTGTGAATTTGCAGTCCTTGCCATTTCCCTTGGGTGGGATTGCTAAAGCCTAGCTCCCACCAACAACAGGCATCAACAACGTGCCATCAACAGGCAGAAACTGGGAAGAAGTTGCTGTGCTCCTGAGGACCTTGTGGAGTTAGTAGACGTGGAGCAACCTCAAGACAACTCAGCAGCAAAAGCTCCAGCGCAGAAGTGATAACTGCCTTCATTCATGGGCTAATAGACAGGTTTTCAAGGGTGGCCTGGATGTCTGCAGTGACCTCTGAACTACCTCTAAGGAATCGGCAGAAGTAAATTCTGTTCTTAACAGGCTTGGATTCTCCATTTAGGTTTCACTCTTCTCATGAGAAATGCTAGGAGGCATTCAAATTGGAAAGACTGCGAACTGCTGGCTGTGTTTAGAGCACTCACCCAGAAACTGGGACTCTGAGGTACATCCCTTAGTTGAAGAGATTCGAGCCTTTTAATTTTTATGAATTTTAACTTTCCAGACTCTGGACACTTCTGCATAGTAGTGTCATTTTCTCTACATGCTGCAACTGTGAGGGAGTGCAGGAAAGAAGACAGTTCATGAAGCCTTAAGGGGAATAAGTGTGAGGAAGCGGGATTTTAATCTAGTTGGTAGAACACTCCTCAGAATAATGTGTCTCCTGGGTGAAAGCTGGGGATATGATGACTTGATACTACCACTCTTCTGAAAATGCAGGCTGTAGATGCCATCTCTTAAGAGAGATCCCTGGTTCAAGCCCTCAAGACACAGAGAGTGATAGTATTTGAGGTCAGTCTTCTGCATTATTTCTTTGTTTATCTTTCTCTTTGGCATATGGACCATTTAGACTGGCTATTCAAGCCACTCAGCTTTGAGTTTGTCTATAAACCAAGATAGTAAAGCATCTCAGATACAGATCTCATCAATACAATGCTGAGGGGGGAAATTCCCACTTCCAGGTGGCTAAAGTCATTTGTATCCTCACTGCATGTAAAGACAAGATGTGAATACAAACCAACCTCCTTCTGCCTGAGTTTTGCAGCCTGGAAAGGCAATTGACTCCCTCCAGGCCAGCGTCAGGGAGTGAGTCAACAAACAGGCAACAAGCGTGGCCGGGCAGCTTGGGTTGTGATGCGGGCCGTGTTCTTGATGTAATGTGCTTCATCCCTCTTCCAAAACAGAATCTGGGAGAAATTTAATGAAAAGACACAACTTTTCCATTGTTATTAAAGAGTCAAAGAAGTTCTTGCTTGCCTCTGACTTGTGAAACCCGCTGAGGGAGAGCCAACCCCGTTCAGATGTGTGACTCTCTGGAATGCTCACATACTGCATTGAGAACTGCATCATGCTCTGCTCTCCTGGGTCAGGAGAAGGTCAGATTGACAAGAGGAGTCAGGGAATTTAATGTCTTGGTT
Organism: Alectura lathami; assembly: GCA_013399715.1. Lineage (NCBI taxonomy): Eukaryota > Metazoa > Chordata > Aves > Galliformes > Megapodiidae > Alectura > Alectura lathami. Next base: position 82,909 of record VXAV01008043.1, on the reverse strand, counting down.
CTATAACTGGTAATTAAATAAAGCTGGTCCTCAGATGTATATCTGGATCCACCCAAAATCTGCTCTCTGCTTTTGCACAAACAGCAAGTTCTAAGTGTGTTGAATGAGTACTCAGGATACATGGTCCTCTTTCCCTTCCTTCTTCCAAGCAATGACTTCTTATCCCTTTATTTCACAATCCCCATTTATAGAGAGAGGATAATGAGTCTGAACTCCCTTGGAAAATGGTTTGAATTCTACAGATGAAAACCCAGGTATTAATAAGTACTAACGTCACTACAGCATAAAGGAGTTTTCCAAAACATATCCAAAGATTTATGCCTCCTCAGGCTTCATTAGCTTTTATTCTGGACCAGCCAGTACATACTTTGGCTTTGCTAATACAATAATTCAGACCCCTCTTGTCCTTTTAAAACAGTGAGCTATTTGCAGCTTTTTCAAACCTGTACCATAAACCCATACCTGGAAAGCCTCCATGCCAGCATCTTTTTTAGAAGAACAATTGCCACTTCATCAGCTGCTATTGATCTCAACCTGGTGACATATTTGTTTTTTGCTTCCCTGAGTATATTATTTATGCCATCCAGTTCATTAAATAAATTGAATAGTCAGTACTGGGACAATGTTACCCTGGCAGTTCTGAGAATGTGTTTTGTGTTACTTCTCTGTCCCAGAAACCACTGACCAGAGGGCAGAAACACAGAACATGTGTATTAAATTATTTGCCTACCTCACATAATCCCAATAAGAATTGTTCCTCTTTGTCTAGCATAGTATATTTTTGCCAAAGCCCAACAGACTTCATTTAGATTTATTGTTATCATTACTAATAATTGCTTTTATTATTACTGTCTTGGATAAGTTTCCTTGAACAACTTGTTAAGGCAACTCTGTGCTGTGGGTATCAGGACATCCTCACCCTACATGGCAAGAGGACTGTGATCCATCTGTAGCTGACCTCTGTGGATCCACGCCTCCAGTCCTGAGTCCAAACATCCTCTTTTGGCAACTGGGAAGGATTCAGAGAGTACCACCATTGTTAAGGAGAGCCTGGATGCTGGGAATAATGGAAAAAGCTGTGTATCCCAGTATCTCAAGCTGACTTTGAAGATGCAAAGGACTCGTTAGTGGTCGGATATCAAGAAGCTGGCAGTTCAGTTGACCCAGTCTAGCAGATGCACACACATGAAGTATTTCATTAGAAATGTTATTTGCAAGAGGAACTGGTCCACAGATTGTAATATCCTTGCCATGTTCTCAACAGAATACTTAATGGTAGTACCTCAGATGTTAGCAAATTTGCAAGCAAATAAAAGTTCTATATGGTATACATTGTAAAGTATTTTAGACATACAAGAAATCATGTCTGTAACGAACCAGATTCTGGCTTTTATTCTGAAAACAGGCCAGTGTTTCACAGTTTTCTTGCCACTTGAAGGTAAATTCTGGGCTTCTGGAGCAGTGGAGCTTGGAGGACCATCCAACAACCATGGTGGCTCACCCAAATGGACTGGCCATCCACGTGTTTATCCCTGTGGGGGAAAAAATAAAAAGAGTTCTATAGGGCAGGAAGTTCTTTTTTCATGGTACTGTCCTTGGTGAATGTCACCTCAAAATGATGTTTATAATCTTATGCAAATCTCAACTTTTCCTGAAAGGAATATCCCCAAAGTGCTTCTCACCCTTTGCAGCCTCTCACTTTCAGCACCACTTTTCTGCGAGCCTTACAACACTATCCAAGGGAGGAAACACACAACTGAATGCTTATGCTAGTAAAGAAAGAAAAAGGTCAGGATGTGCCAAGGAGCCAGTGCTGACAAGAACAAGAAGGCCCCTTTCACCAAACAGGTCTTGGGTGGACTACATTTCTGTACAGCTGTAACCTTCACTCTGGCTTCGGGTAACAGGAAGGATTTGAGAAGGTCCCTTCAGGGTCATGTGAGTGGTTGCCCCTTAGCTCAACAATGGCCACCACTTCTCCCACGGTGACAAGGATACACATGAGCTGGAGCTTTTTGGGCTTTTTGTAGATTTTATATTCATCCCTTTTGTTTATTTTATGACTTATTTATTTCTTTATTTTAAAGCAAAACAAACATTGTCTGAAATGGGCTGTGATGGCACTAGTAATTTGAACCACAAGAATTAATCTGACAAGCTGAGGTTTTGGTTTTATTATTTTCTTTCTGTAAGGAGGATGGATTGTTTTTCTGCTTGGTGAAGTGCATTTTGCTTACAGGAGGCCAAGTACCACCTCCCATTGAGAAAAACTCAGGTGCTGAAGCCACAGGTCCAGTTGCTGTAGCAGCTGCTGGCATGGAAATGAGTCCTGTGCCCAAGTGAGATCCTGCATTGTGTGGGCAGGAAGTCTGAGCAATGTTAAAATGGAGCATGACTAATTTTCAAAAGGGATGGATGCTGCCTGTCAGCACATGGTCATGCCTGTCACACGTGCTTATAAAACAACTGCATACGGATGAGCTTGATGTGACTTCACAATGCTTCAGCCTGGAAGCAGGTGGAAAAATGAGAACAAATCTCTCACAATTAACCTCTACCCTCAGAAACCCAAATGCAGGTGTCTACATATAGGAGTCATCACATAAGCTTGGTGCCTAAGCTTCCATGAGAAAAAATAGGGATCAGCAAAACTCTTCCACTGATTAAATAATCTGAGTTTTATCCCTCACATTTAGAGGATGGAGAAAAAAAAAAGTGTGAGTGGAAGATGACATTCTCTTATGCTCTCTGCACATGACAACTGGTATGAAAGATCTTGCAGTATTAGGAAATTCTTATATAATAAAATTAAATGACCACCCCTTCTTTGTAATAATTCTAATAGAATGAAGATCAGGCACTGAAAGCTGTCTCTTCCTTCTTATCTTCTTACCCTCCTACTTCCTAGTTCTTCCAGGGTGTCTAACTGAAAGTCACCTTGACCCAGCTCAGTTTAAAAAGCACTGCTCCATTCCCAGGAGGCTTGTATGCATGCCATCCATTCCCCCCCGGAAAAGTACCTTGACCTTTACGATGACAGTAGCAATGATGATCTTGCTCCTTGGTTGAAGCCAAGAGCAATGTGGCACAAACCAGCTCATTCCTAACCAACAAGGAAGGACAAGATGTGTTCACCTTCCTCATTTCAGCCACTCGTAACACATGTAACCATAGCTGTACAAGCAGGAGCACAGTATGTGCATGGCTCTTTCCATGTATAATTAATCAGTGCTGGTGCTCACCTAAAATTGCCCCAAAAGGTGTGAGCACAGTCACCCAGTGATGCAAGAAGCAATGACCGCTTCAGTGTTTGTTCAGTGGAGCACGTGGCTCTCCATCTCATTCATGCCACCCCTAACCAGGCAGTGTGAGACGTGACAACCTGCCCAGGTGCCTGGGAGCAACGTGAATTTTGATGAAGGCACTTTCTTTCCACATCAGGATTCAGCTCCACAGCCAGATCGTTGAGTTTTGATTTGAAAACACTCGTGATTCCCAGGTGAAATGATGACATTGGACCCACTGACCCCTGTGTTAAACCATCAGAAAGGATGCATGGAAGGGAAAGATTTGAGTGAACAAGCTGAAACTGGAAATTAGGTTTCACACAGCCATCAGCAGCGTGAATTTCTAAGGATTTACAGGGACAAGGTGTCTACAGTGTTTTTAACAAGGAGCATGAAAACTCAATGGAAGTCACTGAGTGGATGCTATTTGATATTTGTGGTAAGAGTGCCCTAGCACCTGATTTGGTGTAGATGTTGAAGATCTGTATTGCTTTTTGTTAATTGTATTTGATTTTCATATAGACGATCATATTAATTCTATTGTCCTGGGATTCCTCTTGTTCCCTTTAGGAGGAAGAAAGGGACTTACCTCCTCTTCATAGGATCTTGGCTGAAAGGAGAAGGATTTCATTTTTAACTCCCCTGAAGTATCCAAGAACTGCTACATATAAACACAGGGTGCACTTAGTGGTAGTAACATCTTGCAGTTACCTGGTGAGTGGAACTTGCTTACACATTCCTCATCATGTCAACTAGCAATCTGAAGTCAAGAAAGCATTTTCTCTCCAGATCAGATTGGCAGTAAAAATCTATGTATTTTTTTTTTCTGTTAGTTTACTTTCATTCATTTGCTATCCTCTTTCCTTCCTCGTAGTCAGCACCTTTGGATCACCTTGGATGTTCCAGATGTTCTACACCTTGTAGAAGGTCATGACCAGGGCTTACAACTCTCTAGGTCTCTTCCTACATCAAATAGGGATTAATCATAAGCCCACTATTTAAAAAACGAACTGCTGTGGCAGGAGTGTCTGTAAACTGATTATCTGTGACCTGCTTTAAACATCTGCAGAAACATAACAGACCTAAATAGAGACTGCAGGCTGCACTGCACCTGTTGTTGGCTCTGTGAGGCTGAGTACATTTATCAGGCTCTGTTGTACTTCTAGGAAATGGTTAGACTGCCTTGCCTTACAGCCTCTAATACCTAATGGAAAAAGGAAATTAGTTTAAGGCAATTAGAAAACATCCACAGCCTAATCTCTCTAAAATCGCCCATAACTGTTTTTAGCTAGGCAGAGCCTGTCCTTTTCCGAGTCATTTCTTATTCCTCTGGATGAATATGCTGGAATAGAATTACACCCTTAGTTCCTTTTCCAAATATACACAAATGGCTTGTTCTCATTCATCTAAAAGAAGCTCCTAACCTCTCAGCTCTTCAAAGGGGAAAACTTGCATTTTTCAGGATTTAGTTCTTCTTTGTTATCTGTTTTTCAGAAATGTAATTGTAAGGTATTTCAAAGTGGAGGATCATCTTTGCCCAGGACAAGCACTTCTTTCTACACAGTCTAAGCACCAAATTAATTTATTTATTGGAAATTTTCCATTTAAAACTCTAAGCAATTGTAGAGACAACAGCTTGTAAATAAGTAGGAACCTGATTTAAGTGCTCAATGAATACTAAAAGGATAAGGAAACAAAGGGGAATAGGTTTCCCTTTTAGTTTCAGCATGGTTTTCTTTCATAGAATCATAGAATGGTTTGGGTTGGAAGGGACCTTAAAGATCATCTAGTTCCAACCCCCTGCCATGGGCAGGGACACCTCCCACCAGACCAGGTTGCTCAGAGCCCCATCCAGCCTGGCCTCGAACACTGCCAGGGAGGGGGCAGCCACAGCCTCTCTGGGCAGCCTGTGCCAGTGTCTCACCACCCTAAATGTAAACAATTTCTTCCTAATATACAGCCTAAATCTCCCCTCTTCCTGTTTGTGGCTATTACCCCTTGTCCTGTTGCTCCACCTCCTTCTAAAGAGCCCTCCCCAGCCCCCCTTCATGCACTGGAAGGCCGCTATCAGGTCCCTCCGGAGCCTTCTCTTCTCCAGGCTGAACAACCCCAACTCTCTCAGCCTGCCTTTGTAGGGGAGGTGCTCCAGCCCTCTGATCATGAATAAACCATCAATTTTCTCCAATAAAATTCTCTCACTGAAGAGTTTGCAGTTATTCTTAGCATTTCCTACACTTCCAAATTTCTACGTACAAATCCATTCCTTTCCTGCCTCTTGCAGATTTTTTTTGGCTGAGCTTTGCATATTTACTGATGAATGGGTTTACAAGCCAGTGTATCTCCCTTCCCACACCTGTTTCACTTTTCCACACTTTCCCTCCCTCACTCTGTAACTTCAGTCCTGGTTAATTCAAACCCTGCAATCTTACATTCATTCTGGAAGAAACCTCTCCAGTGCTGAGGCTAGAGGTAGCGATTGTAGCTCCTTCTCCTTGGTGCAATCACACTATCATCAGAACTAACCACTCTAAACTTTAAAATTAAATCTCTTGCTCTCCGTAACACATGAAAACAGTAAGATTATAATTTTCTACTTCTCTAATGTTTAAAAACAAATGCTAAGAAAGGATAATTATGTTTGGACAACAAACTTTAATGGGGAAACAAACAAAAAAAATTTTCCCACTGAATTCTCAGTTTTAACAGCATGGTTTACAGTCATTCCATAGGATTTAAAAGGAAACAGCATTTTTTTTTTTTCTGTTGAAATAGCCAAAAAAAAATAGGTATTTCCGTTGTTCAGTGGTAAGGATATGAATCTGCAGCGATTAAGCCATTCAACTATGTGAATTATTTTACATGAAAGTACTATTCTCATTTAGTGAATTCTCAAACTGAGATTTGGAGTATTCCATCCACTATTTGCTTTGAACCATTATTAAAATGAGAAATTGTTTTGTTTTGTGTTTTAGTTGTTGTTGTTGTTTTGTTTGTGTGTGGCACAGAAACTGTGAGAAATTTCAGTGAAAAATATAGGAATGTTTTGTCTCAACAATTCAAGTAAAAAGAAATATTTTAGTTTCTCAAAACTGAAATGTTCTAGCTTGGTCTTGCTGAAATGAACCTTTGTTTTAGATTTTTTCATCATTAAACTGTGTTTCTCTGATGTGGTGTGTTAGAACTGTAGTCTCCAAAGTGGTCTGAATCTTTTTTCCCTTTGTAGGAGGAAAGCTCCATGCTCAGATTACGTCTCTTGTCATGCACCAAGTTAAACTCTGTGAAAAGAACGTATGCCTTACAGCAAGCATATGGTGAGCAAAGTCTTCCAGGCAAGTCATTCCACAGGACTGAATGAGATTTTGAACTACAACTCCCATAAATCAATGCAGTGATAGGACAATACTTACTGAACTGACTGGAATCAAAGTACCTCACGGCAGATCAGCAAACAAGACCGTTCCAGAATGATTTACCTAACAGACGTTCATCATTCCTTTTACCATCTTCTTCAGGATATTTTCATTTGCAGGACTGCATTTTCTGCCCAGAAATCTTTTTGCTAGAAAGAAAACTCACCCTCCCTATTAATTTCAGCCTTTTCTAGGTTAAGCTCCCAGGAAAGAATATGATTAGTGCAGCACCTATATCTAACTACCCATAGGTTTGTTTGTGTTAGCTTTATTATACATACATACAACTATGTGGATATAAAGTTTTATAAGAGCTATATTTATATATTGGTATTGCATCTGGCATGAGAGGATCAGAATTCTGAATGGGAGCCACAGACATCTCGGTAAAATAATTAAGAAATACTTCAAGTCCAACTCTTTCTTCTTTACTTCCAGCAAGTTGATCTTTATTCAATGAACTTGCATCTGCACCAGGTTTGGGGTTACTCAGGCAGGGCAAGGATCGAAACTTGGCCCCATATGCTGGGGCTTGGACCCTGAAGTATGAGATTTGAAGGAGTTTTGAAAGCAGATAGCCGTTGATGACAGGAAATAACTCATGGCCTGACACATCGGACAGCTACTGGAATATGGCACCCAGCTACAGCCGTGCGTTCAGGAGCACGGCGCAGCTGGGAGCAGTCACCAGACGCCGTGTCCCAGTCTAACTTGAGGTACTGTAAATCTGCCACGTGCTCAGGGAGGAGGAAAATAGCATCACCAGGCGAGTTCTTCTCAGGTCACTTTGTGCAGAAATAAAAAATAAAAAAGGAGACTGGGAAGGTGGACAAGGGGATCCTGGTTACAGCGGAGTGTCTGAAGTGTTTCTCCCTGAGCCCTGCCAGCAGCAGGAGTGCTCCGTTTTGTTCCTAGGCACAGAAGTGAGAACGCAACAGGGCTTGGATTCCACACTTTAAGCATATAAAGGTTCTTGAAGAAAGAAAACACAAGTACACACAGAGCTGGCTGGCCCTTTTCTTCTAGGTACTGGAAGTCAGACTGTCATCTGTGTCAGATTTCCTCTTGGCACCAAAGCTGGCTGGCTCTCCCATCCAAGACTGCTAGCCAATGGCAACAGAAAATTTATCGTGACTTGACTTCTAATTGAGTTTGCCTCTTCTTTCTGCTGCAGCTACAGGAGGCTTGGTCTGCTGGTTGTGAGCGGATTTGTGAACGACACCCAAAATGTTCCAGGACAGCAGAGCTACACAAATAGGGCATACTTTCTTCTGTTTTTCCAGCCCCAGAAATAATAATAATAATACCCTGTCTGATTTATAAATAGAAACTGGAGAACCCTTTGGAATTGACTCCATATCCGCTTTGACTGGATGGAAGCAGAATTTATTCTTGCTGGAAGCTAAAAATCTAGGAATACACCAGGAGCTGCAGCAAAGGAGAGGAAGATGGGAGGAAGTAAGTGCCCCGGATGGGTGAGGATATTTTTCTGCTCTGCCAGCTGCTGCAGCTATGGCTGCTGGTGCCTGGAAGGAGGGAGTTCATCTCCCCAAGAGGAAATGGAGAGGATGTAATTCCTAAATATCTTCCTATGCCTCTGTGTGTGCATGGTGTATCCCTATAGTAGCAGGAAGACCTAGGGGAAGGGATGAGAGATGCAACTGTGAAGAAAGGGAAGGAGGGTGTTTGCATCCAAAGCCTGGCAAATAATTTCTTGTGATGTATGGGGAGCAGTGTGATGTCTACAGTGTGAGAAAGGTGTGAGTGCAGGGGGTGAGAGGAGGAAGATCCTGCAGAGTCAGAATGGGACTGGGCAACACATGCAGGGTCGGAGTGTCTTCCCTCCCTGTGTACCTCTGCAAGCCATTCTGGTAGATAAGGAGAGCAGCGGTGTTACTGGGACAGCTGAAAGGCAGGACACTCCTGGACTCGTCTGCTAGATGTCAAGCTTTTTTTCCCTAAGGCAATCAAGACACAGGTTGGACAAAGGGCAGGAGGAGAAATAGAAGCTTGAGCTGCTGCCCAAGGTCACAGGGAAGATCAGTGAAACAGAGTGGTATGAAATCACACCAGCATTTTAACACAAGGCCACGGTATTTAGTTCCCATGCATGACCCCCTCTCCTTCCCTTTGCCACTTCATTATGCGGTAGATAAAACGTGTCAGGCCCTGCTTTCTGGCTCCCAGACCAAGTAACACATGATGATTCATACCCACACAGAAAACTTTCCCTCCTCTCCCTCCTAAAACGAAAATGGCCACATCCAAGCTGTCCTATGGGAACTGTCCCTGGCTCCTGCTACCTCTTGAGCAAGTAATCTCCACAAGTTCACCAAACCATCTCTGTGCCTGCGTCTGGGCCCTGTTTTATTTGCTAGTTGACGTGTAAACACTATGCAGTCTTTTCTGGGTTAGGAGGAGACAGTTTATTTGTGTCTCCCTGAGGCAGTAACCCAGTTATTTCAGCTGAAGGGTCTTCCAATGTTTTGCTACAATGCATGAATGAATATCACTGTCCTTATTTTATGGGTGAAAGTCGTCACCGGTAAAGGGATTAAGGGACTTATTCAAACTATATAAGCTGTGATTGATGAAGCAATAGTGAGGACCCACATCCCCAGACTCCTAGACCAGTCTTTTGTCAGGTCAGTGTTTCCCTCACAGCTTCAAATCCTTCAGACAACAAAGGATGCATGTTTACAGGCTCTATGCATGATTGAGAAACTTCCACAAGCTGTACATTATCTCATGAGAAGCAAGTCGCTGGCATGTTCTCTCAAGCTTTAGTGCATGCAGTCCAAACCTGGAATATTTAAAATATATATTTAAATATAATGGACCGTGCTTTATGCTTGCAACCTGTTTCCTAGGGCTCAGCTGACACTTTGTAACCCAGTACACAATAATGGCAAAATGGTTGATAATAGAGAAAACATGTCTAAAGCTAGCACGGAGTAAATGAATCATGGTGTGCCAAAACATTCTGCAGGAAGCCACATTTTGGAATGTCTAAGATAGAGAAGAAGTACAAATCCAAGAGTTTTCTGGAGTTCATGTGAATTACGAGAGATGAGAGTAAGAATGCAACTGTAAGCAATGAAAGATGAGTTTAATTTGCAAGAGTGTACATTGATTTTTATCTGTCTAGCTTTACTTCCCCTTAGATTATTCACGGTCTGTGTCTGACAGCTTTCTCTGAACATGTGTTACACTGACGGACCAATTGCATAGATGCTCAAAACTACAGGAAATATCAAAAGAAGAGCATGTCCTCCCTAACAGCTCATGATACCATCTTTTATCTGGTTATTAAGGCTTTAATTTTATTTATCCATTTAGAAAAAAAAAAAAAAAAACACTGGGTTGGTTGGATGTTAGCTGGTCTGTGCCACTTAAATCCAGCTTTGGAAGTTTTCTTGTTTCCAGTGTACTTGTTAAATATTTTCTGCCTCTCAGCCTTCCCCTCACCTTGTCTTGATGTTGCATGATTTTCTGCCTTTGTCTTCATACCTTAAGAGGTTATCAAACAGGGAGTAGAAGTACAACGAGCCTGCAGACCATCACTGAAAGCACATCTTAAGCTTTCAGCAGGGTCAGAACTGGCAAAAGTGCCCTCTGGGACCTGGACTGATGTTCTATTCACTGCCTACATCTTCATTACATCATCTAGCTCAGAGTCATTNAAAAAAAAAAAAAGGAAACCAGGAAATGACAGAAAATGATTATTTCTCTGAAGCTGCAAAGTTGAGTAAGAGAATATCAGTTCCTTTCTGTCCCTCATTCCAATGTAGTGGCCTTTGGGTCTTCAAATCCACTTCCTGAATTTAAGCCTGTGGACACTGGCTCTCCCCTCTCAATAGTTTGGCAAAGGCCTTTCTGTTGCACCTGTATGTTCTCTTCTAAGCC
>VXAV01008043.1:57364-72301 GCA_013399715.1 Alectura lathami | reverse complement strand
TTCTCTTCTAAGCCTTGGTACCCCAGGTAGACCACACCATGTCAGCGCTCAGGAGAACAAGTTGAAAAGAAGAGGCTCCACAAATGTCCTACAAAATTAAGCAGTATGGGTCCTTTTTTTGGCCCCGATGAGAAGAGAATTCAAAGGTGTAATTTTGCCTGTGTATTAAAGTGGTTTAAATAGCCACTAAGCCTCCAAGCTCTCTTTTCTCTGCTGAGGTGGTACGGCTGACCCCTCCACGCACCTTGGCAGAGGAGCTCAGAGCATGTCACAGCCACATCTCAGTACAGCATGGTTGTACACGAGTCAGCCTGAGTGACACTAAGGAGTCAGAGTGAAGCCAGAAAGCCACAGGAGATGAAGTCCTCCATCACCCCTCAACAGAAGACTGATGACAACTTCATTGTGTAGCCCGTGCCAGCAGGATGTTCTGTTTCCTAGCAGGACTTGATGGAGCATACACTTCCCGAGCCTCATTCACTGGCTAGGAAAGACACACTGCCCATTTCTTGTTCTCCACAGACTGCTCATCAGGTTGCAGTGGCCACCTACATGGCATGTTTCCTGCTGGTACCCTCACGCTGACTCTTTCTCTGGAATGATTCTTGGTTTGTCCCGCACACCTTCCGTTCTTTATCATGACATGACAGTATCTGATGTTGCAGAAGATATGACAGAAAAGAGGTAGGTTGTTGCTTTACCTTAAATTGATGAGAAAAAGTCAGAGCCAGCTTTCAGCTGATGTGAGGATTTGTGCACTCACTCACTAAGGTCTCCAAGAAGCTTGATGCCAACCAGCAAATATATACAATACCAACTCTCATTCTGCAACTAGAAAACAGCACAGACTGGAAAATTCTCTAATGTTTCCAGTATGGATTAGTCACCCTTCTGGTAAGGCTTTGGCAGCTGTTGTTGATGGTCAGTCCAACAGGTGGGGCTGACATACCAGGGACCTTAGTTCATCCCACTGCCCTGCCAGCAGCAGGACTGATCCTTCCTGAGAACTGAGGGTGTGAAGCACACCAGCTTCGGGAGAACAGCGTTTGTTCAGCACATTCTTCTTACAGTCAGAGTGTGAAAATGGACATGCAACACAGCACAACAGTCTGCCCGCTTTTCTGATGACGTGAAATGTTGCTTTTCATCCTTGCTTATTCATGATTTTCACTGGTTGCTCTGCATTTTTTTCAGAGAAGGGGTGATAATTTCCCTTTTCTGATAGCTCTTTCTCCTTCACTCTCCTGTCATTTCCATTTGGCCTAATCCTTTCTTCCCTTAGAATTTTCTTCTGAAGATTTAATAGGAACTGCTAGAGTCCTATCAGGTTACTCTGCAGAAATAGTACATTTCAGTGAAGTGATGACAACTTTTAAAAGCACCCTCAACGAAAGATGAGAACACTAAGCCAAGCCTTGTTTTTAGTAACAAGCATTTAACTCATGACCATAGTGCCATGCTCACATGTGACTAGAACACAAAACTTCTGCAAATCAGGAAATACCAGAAAAAAAAAAAAAACTTTTCACGTTATGTTTCCATTTTCATCCACATGATCCGAGTTTTATCTCAGACACCAGCCAAAGCTGTAGGTATGTGTGTGCCCGACCACGCACATTGCTGATCCAGGCACTGACTTGCTGAGATAACTTCCTGGAATGACCTCGGACCTTGCAGCTATAGACTTGCTCAACACTCACCACTGTTGGCTGGTGCTGGTAACCTGCAGGACTGTCTCAGTAAACACCATAAAACCACCCACTGGGTTATGAACCTCTCCCCAGCTCCACATGTCAGCTAGATAGATCCCTCCATGCTTGCTGCTTCATTCAACCCTCCTCTGAGCTGGTTTAACTCACTAAAATGGCACAATAATTACCCACTTCTCCATCTCTTTAATTTTCTGATGTTTCTCTTTGTATGAATCTGACTTGTCGAGGAATCTGGTGAAGGCAAGACTGGCACAAGATAAGAAGAGGAATGAATTCATGACCAGCAATGTGGGTGATTGGTGGGGGCAGGTAGGAGGAGAGACATCTTCCAGATGTGTACCTTACACATCTGGAAACAGGGAGCTGACACACTGGCTTGCTCTGCATCAAGAAACTGTACCCCAAACTAGATGTGACCAACTGCTTTTTGCTTGTTTCTCTCCACAGCTGTAAAAGGAACATAAAACTCTTGATATCTGAAGTGCTTCATTAATATTAACTGGCTGATTAAGAAAAGGATGTATTATTAAATCTTGTTGGCTGTGTGGAGGCTGCAGCATGCACAGAAAAGGTCGACAGCTTCCCAGGATTTGGGGAAGTGGAGTGTTTGATGTGAAATATTTATGACCTGTTTTGTTTTTTTTTTCTTCAGAGCATTAAGCCTTTGCAACACTTACATTTGCTCAGAGCATGTCCCAGATAAAAGCTGCATTTTTTCAGTTTCCCTCCTGCTTTAGAGCCCAATTCTTCTCAGTTTCACTGCTGTCATTGTCAGGTTGAAGTACGGCTCTATGTAGTCTAAACTGAGAAAGTTAACGAATCCAAGAGAAAAATCTGTTTACCTTGGAGTTTTATAAATGTCATCCAGTCATTTCCATTGCCTGTGGCTTTCAAAGTTATTATTTTGAATAGTAATAGCACTGTAGCATATAAGAGTACTTTATAACAGAGACTCATTACCTTAAATTCTCACAACACTGTCAACCATCAGCTTTGGGAAATCAGAAATAAGTATGTAAAAAAAAAAAATAAGAGTGTGCAAGTTTTTATGTTTCTTTTTTGGCTTATATGTTGACTACTTATTGTTATTTATGCTTTTATTCTACAGATTTTGAGTTTCAAAAAGTCATATTGCCAAGCAGCAACAATGACACCTAAAAATTAAGTTCAGATCCAAGTAAAAACTTAGTCTCCTTAACAAAGCAGGAGCTAGAAGCCAAGGTGTTCATTTTGTTCTGTACATTGCATTGAAAACTGTGTCTGAGTTTCTTTTGCAGACTCTTGAGTCCAGAAGATAGGTTTTTAATTTCACCATAAATGGTGAGACTGCAAAAATTGAATCTTCGCTACCAAAATACACTTTGCTGAAATGCACTCCCAGGGTGAGGAAGGAAGTGCTGTTTCTTAGATTTTCCTAGATGGATCATCTCTAACAGCTTGGTGTTCATAAAAGATTGGGGCTTTTCAAGTTATCTGGGGGCCTCAGGGATAATCTTCATTTTTGCATATATATAAAAATACTTCTCTGGAGAAGCTGAAAAAACAGGAATGATGGACATAAACCCAGTATTTCAAAAGATTTGGGAAGATTTTTCCCTCTGCTTTCATTGAAAGCAATGCCTTCCTTCCTGTGCTGATTGTGAGCAACAGAGTCAGGCACTTGAAAGCTGAGACAGAAATAATTAGGTAGATAAATGTCATGTTAGAAATAAATAGAGGAAGTTTTCCTCCTCTTCAGGATAACTTCAAGCATTTTTTGCTGTTGCACTCTCACCACTGCAAAGCAAGAGACCTGTCTGTGAAGCCATTCCTTTCACAAAGATCAGACTGGTTTCTGCAAAGCAGTCATGGTCTACAGGAAAGTAATTTAGCCTGTCAGTCAGGTACTTCCAGAAAGAGACGGCACAAAGCTGGGCACTGCCCGTAATTGCAGGTTCAGACTCCCTTCCCTACTGTGCCCTTGTGCTCACTCAGGGCTGGTGCTCTTTGGGTGTTCACATTGTTCAAAATTCATCCCATTACCGAAGCTCACACAGAAAACCCAGTGACAGAAAATGTGAAGGCTCCAACAAAAAGAAAAAGGAAAGCACAGATTTTCTTTTTTAAGCTGCAACTTCTTCTGTGTCTTTGATCCCTGTTCCCCATCTAATGAGTTTAGCTGGTGAAAAGTGCTTATTAGTAGTAGTAGTCAGGGACTAGAAACTGTTCAGCTGACACTGAGGTTTCACTTGACAGAATCAGGGTTCCGCTGAAATCCATAAGCCACTCCAGCTAATTTTCAGCATAATACATTAACAGACATCGGCCTGTTGCTCACCATAAGTGAACAGAGTGGTGGAACTATTCAAACAAAAATGAAGAGCCCTCTTGCAATATCACAGTCAGGGCTGGCAGAATATATTTGCCTAAACAAAGGTGTCCTGATCTAGTTGAAAAGTTTCAGGACACCTGCCAGACCTCCAGTTGCTTATTCATAGGGCATGGGTCTCTGCTCTCTGATTAACGTGTGCAAATTGTGTAGGGCAAAGGATCCTTGGAAAGATTTCCCATCCGGATGGCAGATGGTGAAATTAATGGATGGAGCATCATCAAAGTCAAGATTCATTTGCTTAAATATCAGTGACTGGTGCCACTTGCTGCCCTGGGATATTTCACCTAGCCTTCTCCCAGCCCCAGATGTTGTCATGTCCACTGACAAAATGGGACGTCCCAGAAACCTTGGTGAATCTCCAATACCACCAAATGCCTGTGTGTATGGAATTGTGGGGCCTCAGTGCCCACTGTCGAACGAATCCAATCACTGCTGGCTCTGCCCATGGTACTACCTGGATCTGAGCTGACCTTGGATATCACTGGACACATCTTTACTGCTATTCCTTAATCAAAAAGTGACTTCTGCATATAAAGACTGCCTTTTGCCATCTTTCCCAGAAATGTTGAAGATTCTACTTCTGCAGTCGGGTCTGTCGCTTGAAAATATACCCAGAAGCTCCTCTGGTATTTAAACCAGTGATTTCAGAGTCATTAGCATTCCAATTAAGTTACTTTGATTTGCTATGGATAAATTTCTCCAGAGACCTAATTTTGATGTAGCACAGCAAGTCCAAAAATGACACAACTTATTTCTGTTTCTATTCTAGGCATTGCCTGAGTTTTCCTGCTTAGCAGAATGTGGCCAGGACTCACAGCAGCCACCAAAATAACAAACACTGCACAAATAACAACAACATAGTTCTAAGCATTATGGAAGCAGCAGCAGAAAGTTACTGACACTTGCTAGCTTTCTGTGCCTTAAATATCATCTTGGTCTGCCAAATCCATGTTTTCTGCTTATCAGGATGATTTCTCAGAACTAAAACATTCTGTAAAGTTTTCTAAAAGTGCTGTTGTCAGCCTAAGCTGGACTCCTGAACTTTCAATAACTTACCAGTCTCTTTGGGTTTAGAAAGTAGAAGAGTTTTAGATCCATGGAAAGAGCATGTAAAGGTGATTGAATTTAATACTGGAAAGAAAAAAAAAAAAAAGAAAGTACAAGAAATCCANAAAAGTAAGTACAAGAAATCCCAACTGACAAGCAGTGCCAGATTTTTCAGAAGCTTCTTAGATTTAAATATCAATTTAAGTTGTGTTATAAAGCCTGGACAACGTTGTAAGTATGTTTTTACCTTTAAAGTGCCATTAAATTGGAAATTGGTTGCCAACTTTTGCAGGTGTTTCATTGCCGGTAAATGAACATGCGTATGTTTACAGAGAGATGAATGAACATGTCTAAATTTATTTTGTATCCTCTTGATATGGTGGAGAAAGGATCATCATCCACCCCGTAAAGCTTCACCTCACAGTTCAATATTTTACTTATGCGATCCAAATTTTCTGCCTCTTCTGTTGGTACCTGAGGATTTTTCACTGTGTGGAGATTCAAGGCTGTCAAGTTTTATACAACCATGTTGTATTCCTGTTGATTTGGCCAAGAGCCAACTTCCCTGCAACAAGACATTTTGTGGAAAGCCTTATCCACTCACTCCACTGCCTATTGCAAATGACATACGATGGCAATTCCGATCAGGATGTCAGAGGAAAAAAAAACAGTAGCAATTCCACAGAAAATAATTGGTTTATATGAATAACAAATGAATGCCTTTGACCATTTATCAGACCTAATCCTCTCCCGACATTCTCTAAGCTTTTGCTAATAATTGAAAATGCTACAAAAATGTCAGTATAGATGTGGAAGAATTAGTAGGATTTGAAATGTTAAAATGCAAACATGAAATTATTTGGAATAATATTGGGATACCCAGAACTCTGAACTTACCAGCCAATATAAATGAAATAACTGAAAAGAGTGGAATTTTGTTCTCTGTATAAGTTGTGTGAAGTTCACTGGTGACCTCAAAGAATGTGGGGTAAGACCAGGTAACTGGACAACAGGAGGCAATGCTATTTCCCATATCTATTTAAAAAAAAAAAAAAAAATCCAAGAAGCTAAAAAAGAAACTAACAGGAATTTTTGAAAATACAGGCAGATGTATGTGATTTTCTATTTTTCTTTCTTTTTTTTTTTTTTTTTTTTTTTTCTTTCCTCTGGAGAAGGGATATTTGTTATGTAAAAAGTGCTGTTCTGTAATGCTCAGTGTGTGGAAATCTGAATGTGGAAATGATGAAGGAGAATTTTGGCTGCCTGGCCTTCCATGTGTGAAAAGACTTAAGAGGTTTGGATGTCATCTTGTTTTTCCTTTGCTGAGTGAGGAATCTGATCCAATCTCTCAGTGAGGCTTTTTCCGTTTTAGATTTGCTATGGAAAAAAAAAATAAAATCTTTTGAAGCATTTGAAATTGTTTTGCTAATGATTGTCCCATCAGTACAAGGGATTTTGCACCCCTAAATAGGACTGGCAGACTAACCTAGCAATGTTCTGCTGGCATACACAAATGTATAAGGCTCTTAAAATGTGGATTATGAGCACAAAAATAACAGCCTGCTATAGGTGTTATTCTGTGAAGTGAATCCATGGAGTGGCAGAGGCTTGTGTTTCCTTTCTGAAGGTCTCAGGCTAAACTGGTACATGTGGGTCAGAACTTAATTCGATAAATCTCAATAAATTTTACCCTGAGGCAGCTCAAGTCTTGCTCTCACTGTAAAACCTTTATCTCTACATTATAGTCTTCTCTGCTACATTATCCTCCTGAAAATGCCTTCATGCAATCATTAGCAACATGCTGACAAGTGGAGAAGATTTCTTTTATGTTACAGGTAAGTCACTACCTTTATCTCCAAAAATGTCTTCTTCTTCCACCTGCTGGCTTCCTGGAGACAAATACCACTTTAAACTTATGTGACCTTAAACAGTTGCAAATTCCAGTACAAAACCTGTGTCTGTTTGTTTTGATTCTTCGAAATTGGTCAGTACACATGCTTAAGGCCAAAGCCAAAGAAACAGCTCAGTTCTCCTAATCTCACAGTCCTATAAGCAAGCAAAGGTTTATCAGAGCTGACAAAACGAAGATACAAAGGCCAGCAGCCCACATTGTAGTGCCATGTTTTCTTATAAACTGCCACAAAAATACAGCCATGCAAAATGCTTCTTAATTCCTTTGGCACTGCTAAAAGCCACTCACGGATGGCAGGTGCAATCTGGAGGTATTTGTACATAGTTTGTAGGCCAGTCTTGAGCCCAGTCTGTGTGAAATCCTCACCTTTTTCAAAGCACTGAGTTGCACACTGGGGTCAATGGTCAGCGGTGGCTGCTAGGACGGTTTGGTGACAGGTAGTGAGTGTCACCTTGCAGTCATAGAATGATCTAGTCATAGAACCACAGAATATCTCAGGTTGGAAGGGACCCACAAGGATCACCAAGTCCAGCCCCCGGCCCCACCCAGCCCCACCCAGCCCCAGCCCCCGTGGCTCAGAGCGGTCCCCCAACGCTCCCTGAGCTCCGGCAGCTCGGGGCCGTGCCCACTGCCCTGGGGAGCCTGCCCCATGCCCACCGCCCCCTGGGGCAGAGCCTTTCCCTCACACCCCCCGACCCTCCCCTGACAGCTCCGTGCCGTGCCCTCGGGCCCTGTCGCTGTCCCCAGGGAGCAGAGCTCAGCGCCTGCCCCTGCGCTGCCCTGGCAGGGAGCTGTGGGCCGCCGTGAGGCCTCCTCCCCTCAGCCCCCTCTGCCCCGGGCCCAGCCGGCCAAGGGCCCTCAGCCGCTCCCCCGTCCCTGCCCTCACCCAGCCAGCAATGCAGGCCCCCTGCTCCCTCTGCTAGTGTCGTTGTGACATCTGAACCTGCTTCTGCAAAGCGCTTTTGTTGGTAAAGCAAGCTTTCAAGAGTTAGGACAGAAAAGGCAGATGGACTGCCCTAAAATAGGAACCAGCAGCAGTCGTCACATTCATAACCATGTGCTTTGGAAGGGAATCAGGTCCCTACTATTAAAAGCAGGGAAATGCCAGATTTGCTTGGCACCTTACCTCAGACTTCTCTGTGAAATGTCCACTACTTGTGGAGCTTTTAGAGGGAACCAAGTCCTGGAAAATACTGTATCATATCCCGAGGAAGTGACAAGTTCTCCTTGTGGTGGGATAGTGGTGAGCACATCAGATAGCATTGTCTAATTCAGTGCAAAATGCAGTTCTATTTTAAGGCTGTTAATACTTACATACTTTCTTCACTGCTATAGTAGTGTCTCCAGGAAGAGTTCTTTGTAAACCTTCAGCTATTTTATCTCCTTGTTCACACAAAACACAGGATGAATGCTAGCTGTCAATAAGTATTTTTCTTTTTTTTTCATATTACCTGAAGTTTTGCACCAAAAGGTCCCCAGACAGAGGAGAGAAATCTTATTAACAATTCCCTTACTGTAAAGAAGAATAACCTTTATAAGCATCAGAGGATCTGCACAGGAGAGAGCCACTGTAAACCAGACTTCCTTAGTTTCACTGCTACTTGAAGTACGGTGTTTCCAAATTACAACAGGAACCCATTGTTAATCCCAGTCCTGGATGTCATCAGCAAACCCTCTCTGGGCTAATTTTTCAACACATTCCCCCACCTCCTCATACATAATTTTCATCTTAAAGACCTTATAAATGCAGTAGTTTAAGATCCAGCCCACGCCTTCTTCCTCTGATGAGGCGTTTTGGGCAAACGCCTCACACATTAATGTTACAGTAGAGCCCCTGAGAAGCATGAACTTCTGGAAATCACTTTGACAGCCAACTGGCACTTAATGACAATTTGACTTAATACTATAGAAACATATCCAAGAAAACAATCATAGTCTTATGAACGTTTGTTTTTGATACAATTGGCAGTTAAATCAAAACCCTTAGCTGAAGTTTTTAGCTTTTTCTACTTCTATCTGGTGGTTTTTTTGCTTTCTTTTTTATATTTTTTTTTTGGTTTGTTTTAAAAGGAAGCTCTTTTTTGAAGCATGCATGAGTCTGAAAAGCAGTTATTACTGTGTTGCTTCTTCAGATCAAGACATTGAGAAAACAATGCTCAATTTGGATAAGGAATAAATATGCCAGGTAAAGCCTCCATTTGATTACTTTATGTGATGAATTGGAATAAATTATTTAATTCTGAGGAAAAAAAAAAAAAAAGGCAAAAACAAACAAACAAACAACAAAAACACCAGAAAATGATATGCTTGGAAGTCATGCCCTGTGAGGAGAATCTGAGGTCACTTGGATTGTCCAGTCAGGAGAAAAAAAGGCTCAGAGGCAATCTCATTACTCTCTGCAACTTCCTGAAGAGTGACGTGGAGATGGAGGTGCAAGTCTCTTCTCCCTGCGAACCAATGACAGGACACAGGGGAATGGCACAAAGCTGTGCCAGGGGCCATTAGGAGAAATATCTTTCCCATGAAGATCGTCAAACACTGGAACAGGCTTCCTAGAGATGTGGATAATGGTATCAAAAACATGCTTTTACTGTTGGTTAGCCATGAAGTAGTCAGGCAGCTGTACATGATGATCTTTGAAGATCCCTTTCAAATGAAAAATTCTATTCTGTTCTGTTCTGTTCCATATATAGCCTAACCTTGCAGAGATTTACACATTTCTCTTTGGAGCTCCAGTTACATCTGGAAGAAGTGTAATGAAGTGGGCATGGTACTCTCTCAGTAGTATAAAAATATAGTTTCTAGTTTTTTTATTACTTTTTGAATAAAGCTGGATATAGTCTCTTTAATCATCCATTTTTCTTCTTAACAATGTCTCTCTGTAACTGTATGTGTGAAGGCCCTCTCTCAGTAAGAGCATGAACTCTCTTGGCCTGTAGCGGTGGCTGTTGTGATGTGAATAACAGCAAGTTCTTCAGGTCTCTCTACCACTGAGATAGACACAGAGTTAAAGCCAAAATCTAGGAAGGAGAAGGCCACGGGAAGGACATCTTTCCCACTGCCACAGGCCTGTCTTGCCCACACATCTGTCATGGTTTTCCACAAGTATTCCGTATCATGATATCATGGAATAAGCTGACACAGGTAGGAGGGCTGCTAAGGGAGAACCACAGCCCCCAAAATGCTTCTGTCTCTTCCCCTTGATTTCTGGGTTCCAGGAGCTCTGCCCTTTTGCCTCCGATTGCCATTGTGGATATGTACACTTAGGAGACACTCTTCCTTTTACATATATTTTCCAATTTGTCAGATTTATTGGGCTCAATTCCTTTCATATTGTATTATCTCACATTCCTTCACTGTTTTAGGTGAACTGGTTATCTTTTACCACAATCATGCCTCCTCCTCCTTTCTCACTCCTCTACCAAGCCTCTGTGAGGGGGGAGGGAGGGGACTAGGCCTGTCATGGGACAGTCTTTAATTAACCCATGACAACATCGCGCCTCCTTCCTGCCTCCAAGACTTGACTCTACTCTTCGGAAAGGATTTCCACATTCATCCCCACGTTCATCTCTGCTGCTGGACATGAAACCTGTTCTTCAAGTTCTTCCTACTGGAGTGGCCACTCCTTCCTGAGACATTCTGTATTTTGGGGCAGATTGCACAGTAATCTATCAGTTTGAGTGATACTTTGCCTTCTTTCAGTTCTGATTTTATTGCCTTGAGCTGAGGGGAGAAAATTAGACAGTCCATATACAGTGGAAGGATAAAATTATGGTAAAATCTATGGGTATCTTGGCCACCTCATTAATGTTGACTGTCTCAACACACACAATTGGATTATATGATGTTGTGTTGTACCTCATTTCTCCTTTCCTTCCTTCCGTCCTTCCTTCCTTCCTTCCTGCCTTCCTCCCTCTCTCTCTCTCTCTTTCTCTCTTTCTTTCTTTCTTTCTTTCTCTCTCTCTTTCTTTCTTTCTTTCTTTCTCTCTCTCTTTCTTTCTTTCTTTCTTTCTCTCTCTCTTTCTTTCTTTCTTTCTCCCTTTCTCCCTTTCTCCCCTTTCTCTCCTTCTTTCTCGTTGTTCCATTCTGTAGTAATCATAATTTTTGTTTTATAACAGTCTAAGTCATGACATTTGCTCTTTTCCCCTTCACTCATCTACTCTATTCATTAATTAGCATCTTTCACTTGTTCAACAGTTGTATTATGTTTTTAGAATGGCTATTATTCTTTTTTATATTTTCAGCCTGGGAAACCCATTGTGAAAAAAAAAAAAAAGGTAAAAGTTACAGATAAATTAGCTACAAAATTAGAGGAGACTTCGTAAGACACCCAGAATTTGAATGACCATTCAGACATCGTAATTATTCTTTGCCTACCTTGTTTATAAGTCTGTTGAGGAGCAGAAGTACCCGAAGATGAATGACTCTCCAACAGGACTAAAAAAGCAGTGAACAAAGAGCCTGGAAGACTGACCTAGACTTTCCATGGCAATACATCAAAGGCTTCTGGATAAGCATCTGGATTCTTAGGTTTTCCTGTCTGAGTCAAACTCTCCTTCCAGTCTTTTGGAGGTCCTCCTGTGACTTTAACAATGTCTGCATAAAACTCATCTTCATTTCCTGCTCTCTTGCCTTCCTCCCCCACTGGATAAATACAAAGAAAGAGGCCTAGGGATCCAACTGCACCTATTTTCAGCTTGGATCAGGGCCAGAGAACTCATCACAACTGGAGCTTGGCAAAGGAGCTTCTAGCTGGCAGGCGAAGCATTTGGCAATTAAGGCAGCAAGTGAATGTCTGTGGCTGGCAGTTTTCCTCAGTGGCTGAAGCAGCCAGCTGTATGATGTGAACATGGGAAGTAAAAGGTTAGTTCACACTGGGCTGTTAATTCTCTTGGAGGAGAGTCGATGACCTAGCTGGTTTGTCAGCCTAAGAGCCTTCATCTGTTGCTGCTTGACTTTAGAAATGTGGACATTAGCTTAGAGAGGAAAAATGACTTTAGGATTCATGACAGTATGAGCAACATGTATCAGAGTACAAGAAAAATAATACAGAAATCTGAAAAATGTTAGGGGCATTAGCTTATTAATGGCATGTTATTACTGCAGTGAACAAACACCCTTTCTGTCCTCCAGCTCTGACAGCTGCATCCCAAACTCATGAGGAGAGAGCCTGGACACAATCAGCAAAATTATTTATTCTCTGCTGGGAAATGAAGCAGTTCAATTTTTTGCTTTATGTTTGAGAACCTGACAAGAGAAAGGGTGTGTACCCATGCCAAAAAGACATACTGCTGTACCATGGCATGCCACATCAAGATAAAAGAAGAAACATCTGTATTCCTGATAAACAAATGCTTATCAGCTTGGAGACAGACAATAGTAGCAGCCTACAGAAGAGCTGCCAATAATAGCATCCAATCATTGCCAGTCAAGATTAAAAAAGACCTCCTAGAATAATGACATCTAATATATCACTCAATAATACAACATTTTGTTCTGTGGCAACTTCTATGAGTTTTTGTTATTATTAATTTCAAATGTGTCTCTCCATCTTTTCATGACATTTAAAATATTATGAACCTTTCACTGGTGTGTTGACTCTTCTGGGAAGCCTGGGAGTTGCCTAAATATAGGCAAAAAATCTGTGAGTAAAATTAGAAACACTGACTAATCTTCAACTGATACTTGAGCATATTCTTTTCACCTTTGTAAATCCTACATATCTTTTATTATTATTATTATTACTATTTTATTGCTAATCAGAAGTAAAAAGTACTGGAGAATGCTGAAAAATGCAGCTACTTTAATAGAGTCAAATTCAAGAAGTTAGGAGGACCAGTGTTCTTCACCACATAAACAGACAGCTATGTGATGCTTCACTCAGAAGTCATGTCCTAAGGAACCTGGAGTTAGATCCCACTAACCCAGCAGAGGTTATGGGCCTGGCGGTAACAGAAGGAGCATTGGGAAATGGACACTTTGGTGTTGAGCTTACACCAAACCCTGTAAATTCATTAAAAGAATGAAAGTGCTTTGACTTAGATGCACGTTAATTGGGTAAAAACGAGAATTTTCACATTATAACATTTCTTTAGGTACCGTACTTCTCTGAGTGTTCTGTGATGCTACATTCTCTCTTCGATAAGCGCTAAAACAGTGCCTTGTGTTACAGAATGGCCCTTAGTGGAAGATCGGTTAGTTACTTAGAAGCCACAGAATTATTTACATCATGAGGGAGCAGCGGAGGCATGTTTTTTTCTCCAGCCCATGTTGCTGGAGAATGAATGGCACATCTAGCACCCTTCTCTGATCAAAACTGAGCAAAGCCTTGTTGCTGGTCTTGTTGTATCACACAGACTTGGATTTTCAGCTTATCTGCCAGTGAGACAGTTCAAGAGGTGATCTGTGCTTCCATAGGAACTTTCCAGAGCAAAGCTAGAGTGCAAAAATGGGAATAAGACTGTCATCAGACAAACATGCTGTAGGAGAGGCCCCACTGGTCTTTTCTGTTGGGACAGCCTTCTTCCAGTGCCACAGCAGGGGTGTAATTTTCGTGAGATGCTGAGTGCAGAAAGAGTGAGGGTTTCTAGAGGTTTGGTGGAGCGTGGAGCTCTTCCTTCAGCCGGGAAGGACGGTGTGGGCCTTCATGGTCAGGCCACTTTTTAGGGCTTTAGAATAGAGGCCTCCAGATACTTCCAACAGCTTCCTGACCTCAGCACGTTTTTCTAAGGAACATATTTTTTCTCCATTAAGCAGTTTGGCCTGCTTTGGTCCTAAGCACCTGGTCCCAAATTCTGTTCCAAACTGCAAACTCTGGTTGACGGGACTTAGGGGAATGACTGTTCCACAGGAGTGACCAAGGTAAACCACTGCAAACATTGCTGGGAAGCAGAGATCCTGAGAATGGCTGGAGTAAGGGGAAGATGCTTCATTTTACACCTCCACCTTTGCATTCTGCTCCCTGTGATGTGCTGCAGCATGTCTCTAGGAACACACAGCTTTAAGATGCAAACTCACAGTGGAAATATTGAAATTGAATCTTCCACAAGAGCCAATAGAATGACTCACTGTTTCCTCAGACATCACAGAGGTCTTAATTTGTAGCTGCACCTACAAAATGCTCCCCTGAATACACAATCTGCTGCTCATTTCTTTCAGCAGTGTGTTTCTAATTACCTTATTCTCAGCCACTAATCTGAGGCAACAGTCTCCAAGTTTGCTTTAAGGCAGGGAAGTTGATGAGTAATTATACACTTCACCTCATCTTTAGAAGGGAAAAAAATGATTGCTTGAGGAAAGTAGATGTGAGGTGGTTTGGTTTGTTAAGCACACACCTCACTTAGCTTGGTGGGAAAATAGAGCTGGGGAACAAGATCAGCTGCATCCAACTGCATCCAAGGAAGCCAGTAACAGGAGTATTTCACTCCAATTAGCTGTGGACGTCAGTTTTTTTATTAATGATGAGTTTTATGTATGTATGTATGCAAGACTGGTAGTTTAGGACTGGTAATGGATAATTCAGCGCCAAATAAACAGCCCTCTGGTCTATTATCCTCTTGAAAATGGCTGAGGGTGGTGCTAGAAATCTTTTAGATTAACAGCAGCCTGAAATTTTAATGACCAGCCTATTCTCAAGAAAAAGACTGTTCTATTCCCACTGCTTTGACAGAGGAAAGCTTCTGTGTTTCAAGGCATGGAGATTTTCTTAACCTTCAGAGCCAGTGTGTTTTTAATTTACTATTTTAGCTAAAGATATCTGTCCTCTGCCAACTCGATCATCTTCTTTCTCATATTGTAAAAGCAGCCTATAGTTTAGCTTGATATTAAACTGCATTGTGCCAGTGAATTCCACAGCTTATCTGTTCATTGTGGGCATAGGTTATCTATTCACTTTT
>VXAV01008043.1:33680-57342 GCA_013399715.1 Alectura lathami | reverse complement strand
TTTTTTTTTTTTTTTTTTTTTTTTTTCTGTACATTCTCATTTTCCTCCTTATTTTGCACTTGTTTTCCTAAAATATTTTCTGTCCCACTCCCTCCACCCCCTACCTTGTGCATCTCCTGGCTTAAGTAAACGAGAAAGAAAATGCATTCGTTTAGTGAGAGAGGAAGTTTTCATGATGATGGTTTCCTGAAGATCAGCATGCCATGATACCACATCTAAATAGCAGCAGTGATATAATAAGGTAAAATTTACCTTGCAGATCAAAATTTAGGGTCAATGTCAACGTGCGTGCCAAATTTGCGGTTTTCATTGCAAGAAATGCAGAGCGAGTTAATGCATGTCAGCTGAATTCAGACAGAAATGCAGTTCCTCCTAAAAAGGGAATTTATAGGGTCATTCAGCTGACCATATCTAGACATCTAGTGTTGATATGAGACCCTCTAGGGAATCTCACTTGCTTTCAAACTGTCACTGTAGGAAGGCATGGAAATCACTTAGCTCACGTATGAAATCTGGCAGCCCTACGTGGATATCTCACATATCCTGAGGCGCTTCAAATGCTACTAGGCTTCTATGTTTAGGAAGCACTGTTGTGTTCACTGTCTGTTAACTGCAGCTTTCTGTGGATGATAATGTGAACTTGTGCTCCAAACTCATAAGCAGACATCTCCATGTAGCCTCCTACATTTAGGTTCCTTCCTCTAGAAGCTGTTTTTTCCTTACACCAAACAGCAAACGTTCTGTCT
The DNA here is from genome assembly GCA_013399715.1 of Alectura lathami. Taxonomy (NCBI): domain Eukaryota; kingdom Metazoa; phylum Chordata; class Aves; order Galliformes; family Megapodiidae; genus Alectura; species Alectura lathami. The sequence continues at coordinate 56,596 of VXAV01008043.1, read as the reverse complement.
GTCTTAAAGTGCTGATTCCCAAATGAGCTATGCATAGCATTGCAAAAGAGGAATGGATAGGCTCAGGAGCTAGAATTTTCTGCTCTTTTTTGGTAAAGAAATCTGGACACCCATTGATTTAAAGACCAAGCTGGGTATTGGATCTGATCTCTGCTCCAAAAAAGGCTGTGCCCACGTGGGACCTGTCACCTTTGCCATATATGTAGAAGAGTTATAACTATTTGATATGCCTACCATAAATGGCTGCTCTGTAGTTGCTTCAGGGCTGTCTTCAAGCCAAGAAGTTTTGGGATCCCAAATCTGTCTGCATTCCTGCAGGCAGATTTGACCTGAGTTCTGCTTCTTCCATTGGGTGCTGTCCAGCCGAATCATTTTGCTCTTTGCAGTAAGGGTTGTCTCTAGCATTTTATTTGTGAAGCACCTAGCACATTGGGCTCTGATCTTGGCTGGGAAGTTTATTTGTGGTTTCATTTAAGTCATCATTATTATTTCATAAGGTAAAATATCTGTAGAGGAAAACAAAAGAGTAATGACACATCATTTCTAGCTCTTGTTCTCATGGTGTGTGTCCAGGGCTAGAAACTGTAAATAAATAAATAGTCATGTCATTCCACTTGTTGCATTTATTTCCTTCCCAACAGAAGCCCTAAAACAGAAAAGGTTTTGAAGAGGCCCCTGTTAGACTCCTTTTAAAGTGGAATTTTTTGAATTAAATTTGTTTTGAGTGGAAAAGAGCAGAGGGGAAAGGTGGGCGAAAATTATGGTTGCCATAGAATTTTTGCATTGCGCCCTTGCAGCCCTTTTTGTGTGATGGAAATGAAGGCCTCTCATGTTGCATCTACTATCAAGTAAATAAAACATGTACAGCTTCTTTAAAAAAGAAAAGGGGATGGAAGAAAGCCCAACAATTGCATATTAAGCCTGTCATAAGATCTTGCTGTTGTTAGACTCTTTTGTCATTCTCTAGTCAATTTATACCAGAATTTATAACAGAGGAGAACCTCTGTTTCTCAGCATGCTGGAACCAATGGAGAACTGCATGGTTCTCAAGGGAACAAACAGGCAAAAAAAAGCCTTCAGTTCCAGTGCAGGTTAGTATCAGTCGGAAATCACTGCCAGCTGAAGGCTTGTTCCATGCCACAGGGGTGGACATTAACTACAAATGTGCTTCTAGTCCTCAGGTGATCTCCACGCAAAGTTGCTCCTGAGGCCACCTGGCAGCTCAGTTCAGCGAGGACCATCCAGCAGCTGAAGCTGACTTGTTCTTAAAACTAAACCTTGGCACTGCTCGCCCCCTTAGTATGTGAAGTTTTTCCTTCCATGCTTTCCAGAAATGTGTTCTCCATACGTAATTTACTTTCTGCTTGTACAGCAGGGTAGATGATTCTGCAATAATGCTTGCATGTGGGAGATCTGCATACCTCTTCCCAGTTTCTTCTCAGACACATCATGTGACTCTGCCAGCTCGCTTTGGGTGGGATTCATCTCGCCCAGCTTTGTACGTCTGCAATGCAGACGTCTACAGCTTCACTAGTCGCACTTGGCTGCTTCCGCGGTCGATGGATACAAATCACATTTTTAAAGTATGGTTCATCTGACTAGTTTTGGCCATCTCCTTCAGGCTGATGCCTACATTTGGCCAGATAAATTCCACTGCTGAGCCTCAGCTCTTTCGCTGGAATAAGGGTAAAGATGTGGCTCTGCTCTCCATATTAGTGTTAAGGAATGCTGTGAAAGCCTGGATACTGCATCAAGTGCCATGGGTGGGCAGAACCATATCCTAAAGCTGTTGTTTTATTTCCCAAACTTCCAATTATATGTGCTGTAGTAATACATTGTGTACACTCTGGGCTAGTTGTCCCACTGAACTGTAGCAACTATGACGTACCAAGACAGAAGCACTGAAATTCGGAAAAATCAGAGCGCTGGTGGCTAGCTAGCAGTTCTTGACCTTCACCAGTAGAATAAGCTCAAATCTGGTACTAGCTAGAGTCCTGCTGGCACAGGGGACAAAAATTCCTGATTGTGGGGGAAATGAGACAGCCAAAGCTGTCATCACTAGGCCATCCCACAGCCTAGTTTCACGTGGGAAGCATGACCATCTCCCACCTGTGAACCCCATTGAGCAGTTCCTCTTATTTCTCTTCTCCAGGGTGTGTGGCACAGGCTAAGAGGTTCTTGGAAAACACAGCCTTTAGGCTTATACCACAAGAATGTCTTTGTGCCCAGAGCAGCCAGGATCAGGGGAAGGTCAAAAAGAACACCTACATCCCTTCCACCCTGATCCATTTTGAGCACTTCTGGAAAGCCCTGAAGGTAATCCGAAACGTACATTTTTAAAAGAAGGTTAGCAAGCCAAAAAAAATACCCATACCCACATAAATGAATTCCACATGCTTTTCAGAGTGTTACTTTAGGATGGTGTAAATCAGAATACTGCTGATTTCGAAGGAACAGCACAAACTGACCTCTACGAAGGAAATGACAGATCAACTTGTTGCAGCATAGTTGGCAAAAAACATTTTGTAACAAAAAAATTTTCTTCTTCTATTTTTTTTTTTTTTCTAATGGAGAAGAGGAAAATTATCTATATAAATAACTAGACTGTACTGCTCTGTCTAAAAGGTCAGGGGATATTTTACAAGCTGGACTCCTAGACAGAATTTGTGACCTGTCTTTTTCAAATGCACCTACAGATGGAGGCCCTTTACACAGTAGTTAAAAAATGTGGGAAATAATAAAATGAGGAATGTCTCACCTGAGGGAAAAGGAAAAAAAAAAAAAAAAGAGGGCATCCCAAACCTCTAGTTTGTAATCCTGTTTTTAAATGAATTAAATACAGGGGAAGCATTCTTTAATTTCTGTGTTTGTTTGGAAGGGAGAGGGGAGGTCCTCAGCCTACCGGAAGGATCTGAGCATTTAATAAAAGCAGTTGAAAATAATAAAATTAAAAATAAGAAAAATGCAACAAGGTAGCTCCAAATATCGTCAGTTTAATTATGTTTTACACCAACCTTTTCCTATTTGAAATGCAAGATGACCTGTAAACCCTTTTCTGGACATGACCCAGTTCAGATAAAGGCATCCTGAGAACTTGGTGGATCTCTGTGTTGAGTTTGATATGAAGCTGTCCTTTGGAGCCCAACTTGGTTCTTTATGGAGGTGGGAGAAGTTCAGGGGTTTGGATGGGGCAGGTCCTCGCCTGAGTCTGATTTTAGAGCAGCTGTATTCCCAGGAACTCCATCTAAATAACACATGATTCATTTTAGGGAGAACAAGAGAGAAATTGGCACATTGTATCCAGAAGATCAAACAGGAACATCTCATGGGAACAAGATTATCTTCCTCACCAGTTTTCTGATATTTCTTGTTTCTGGCAGAGGCAGAAGTAATAGAGGAACAATGTACCTTGTCGTGTTTGCTTTTACTGTCCGCAGCTGGGTTCTGCAGAGACAACCATAAAAAGGGAAAGCTTGCCTGAAATTTTTCAAAATCCAGTCCATACCTTCTGCAAATGGCATCATTCTTCCTGATAAAATTATCAACCTTTTTAATGTATTTTTTAACCAAATGGCAAGCCCTTCTTTAGCTGTGCCTGTAGCAGTTCCACCTGTCATTGACAGGGCTGCACGCTTTAACCTCCTGCACAGATACTCAGCATTCAGACTCCAGCACTAGTTCAATTGTAGGAGAATACCTATTTTCAGGGCCAAGATTTCCCTCTAGACCCTTATATTCTCTGCTGGTGGTCTGCTGTGGATGTGTAGACAGCCTCTGTATGTACAGAGCTTACATAGTTTCTGTTTGGAAAGCTCATGGTTTCCAAAATTCAAGGACTTGAAGATTTCAACAGAATCAGGTCTTTTCCATGCTGTCTAAAAGCCACCAAATCCTATTTTTTCCCATTAATCTTTCAAATCCTGTTTTAAGGAACATATTTTATTTTTATTCTCTATATCCCATGCTAACAAGGTCAACCACTTAATTATTTTTATGAAAATAATCCTGTTTTCTAACAATACTGTTTGAGAATTTCACTGATGTGATGTCATCTCATCCTATTTTTTAATGTAAGAACAAAGCTATATGTTCTTATCCAGCTTCTCCATAAATTTTATGATCTTTTAAAATCTCTTTTATATCCCATTTCAGATTTCTTTTTCTTTTTTTTTTTTCTTTTTTTTTTTTTTTTTTTTTCTTTTTTTTTTTTTTTTTCCTCTTGGTTTTTCCAGATTAATTAGCTGTTGTCAGTTTAGTTTTTTGGATGAAAACTATTACACCTATCTGTTTACTATTGTAAAGAAGGTGTAACTATTACACCTTCTTCCTCCCACGTTTCATATCATAAGAGGACATGTAGAAGTCTTCTGGAGGAAGGAAGGAGTCACTGATACTATAGAAATGTACTCATCTACCACAGCTAAAGACAGCCCCTCTGTTCTTCATTGGAACCCCCCTGATTTATGACAGCCAAACATCTGTTGTCATATGCTAAAATGTTTTTCATGCTTTGGAGATATGGTGCTAATCTGAATATTTTCTCTCCGTGACTGTAGCCTATTCCTCCCTCTGTTGTCTTCCATGACTACAACAGATTTATGTCACTCCAATATTTAGTCCTTGGGGACTTTGATAATTTTTCTTCTACTAGCAGATGTGTATGAGGCCTACCTAGGCCTTAACAAATATTTCCAAAAGCTGTGATTTCTGGATGAGACAGGATCTGTCTGATCCCATGTTTCAGCCTGCAGGGCAGTGAAATGATTTTGGGTGATTTTTTTATTGGCTGGAGTAAAATATTTTATTTTATTTTATTTTATTTTATTTTATTTTATTTTATTTTATTTTATTTTATTTTGAGGAAGCAAGATGCTTGCTTAAAAATATGTATTTTTAGAATTGAGCAGGAAATTATTTTTTGATCCAGTCCTGCCAAAAAAAAAAAAAAAAAGACATTTGAAAAAATAATTATTTGCTACAAAGTGGGATAAAATTTAAACTGTGAGAGTACTTTAATGGAAAGAAAGCAGAACTCACAATAAAATGCTGAGACTTCCCCAGTTGCTGTGGTGACCGAAGTGCTCAGTTAGAGAGTTTCATAATTTTACAGTGTGTGACTTTTCCTTAGTTATAGGCCCAAACATACTTTGCAGTGTCACTGCCATCCCTGACATAGACAGTTTAATTTTACTGACAATGAACTTGCTTTTTACAGTCTCTTAGAAGTTGTTCCTATACCTCAATAGGTCAATTAAAAAAAAAAAAAAAAAAGGCTTTCAACCTAAGTCCAATTCTTGATAAGCTCTTTTCCTCAGTCTTAAAAATGACCAGCTTGGTTTTCAGGGTTTTCCACTGAAAATATTTCATAGAATCATAGAATCATAGAATCATAGAACAGACTGGGTTGAAAGGGACCTTAAAGATCATGTAGTTCCAACCCCCCTGCTGTGGACAGGGCTGCCAGCCACTAGCTCACGAGATCAAACTGCCCAGGAACCCATCCAGCCTGGCCTTGAGCACAGCCAGGGATGGGGCAGCCACAGCTTCTCTGGGCAGCCTGTGCCAGCTCCTCGCCTCCCTCTGAGTGAAAAATTTCCTCCCAACATCTAGCCTAAATTTCCCCTCTCTGTTTAAAACCATTCCTACATGTGTATGCCTGTGAAGACTTGCGTTTTTTGCTGTTAAGCAGATGTAATTTTGCTTACTTAATTATTAAACTTGGGCTTGTGTTATTTCATAAAATAATTTAATAAGTTAACACATTCACTATGGAAGAAATGTCCATACTCATGCGGTACCGATAAATTTTGTAATTTTCAACGTCTCTTAAAGCTCACAAAAGGATAAAATTTGTAACATGTTTTTAATTAGTTTTGAGATATGTATTTGATTAGTGTTTCTGCTATTCTGACCATGTGGGGGCAATATACAAGCAATTATCTCTTAATTGCCCTCTTTTTTTTTAAGCTTTAATAAGAAAATATATAAAAAAAGAAGAAAAAAGTAAACAAAGCTTTGTTACATATATACATTCAATATATTATATATTTTATATGTGGCCCAAGACAGTTCCTCTTCACTCAGTGCAGCCCAGGCAATCCAAAAAGCTGGACACTCATGCTCTAAAGCTTTGATGTGACCCAAAAGCAAGACCACAATCAGCAAAAACCTTTGTCTTGTCTTTTCATTATATGTATATATATATATATATATAAAATTGTTAACAAAATTTCCCTCCAACAAAAAGCAAATAAGCAAATGAAAAAGAAAAATGTTTTGCCCAGCAGTTCCTTTGGTCTGGAAATGTTCCTTCTGAAGGTCCAACTTCTAATAAAATGAAGATAGATCTCCCAATGAAATGAAGGCATGGAATGAACTGTGCACTCCTTGTAGTATTATTGTGGTATTGTTCCAAACATTCTCTAAAATATTTAAAATAAACTCCAGAGAGTCCAGAGCCCTGAAACTAATGTGTAGAGGAAGCAAAGTCAATGCTAAGGGACTGCTTACTATTCTTTAAGACTGACTGGAGCAATTTCATGTCCTGTGATTACTTCTGGGCACAAATCAAAATTTAACGAGGTGCAAGGCTGAGAAAAGGGAGTAAATTGAGGTGGCATGTACGATACTGGGGTATTTTATTGCTGTTTGGAAAATTATTTGGGTAGTAAAACTTTGACTCATTTTGTGAATGTGTCGTGGCAAAGTAACATCCTTAGTGCAAGCACCAAGCAGTCTGCAAGCCCATCAAAATGTAATTTTCAAAAGGAGTCCTTTTCCCTTCCAGAGTAAGTTGAAAGAGCCAAGATTTCATTCAGGCCAGCAACAAGACATGCAGCTGAGCACTCTCTTTGGCCTGAAGTCCACTGTCCTGTTGAGCTGTTCAGCATCTATGGAGGAAATAGGCTGGGAGCTGTCTTTGAAAAAGGAAAAGTAGTTAATGAAAGTAAAACCCTTGATTTCATTAAAGGTTTCTCTCTATTGATTCACTTTTTCTTTTTTTTTTTTTTTTTTTCAGCTTCCCTGTCTTTGAAATGCTATGATAATCCTTTTCCTATAAAATACCCACTCTCTTTAAAAATATTGGTTAAAAGCATAAATACAGCTTGACCTCAGTTTCATCAATAGTTTAGTCAATAGTTGGACTCTCTAAAAGTTAATCAGAACCTGGGAGATGATGTTCTGATTTGCTTCTTCCTGATTCCTTGGAATTACTAGCTCTCAAATTTCTACTCTCCTGAATATGCATTTGATATCAAAGGCCCATTGCATTTGATACAATAAAATTTGGTGTCTTTAGGAGAGCTGTAGATACAGATATGTATTTCAAAGTCAAATCTGTTATCTACAAGTGTGTAAAAGAAAGAAAGAATTCATCTCCATGCAAGAGCTTGTGATAAGACAACCGCTCTTGACGTCTGGAGATCTAGATTCAAGCATCTTCTGTGGATTTCATCTTGTGTATCTCTCCTTCCAACCCTTGGACACTGATGATGGTAGTTTCTCCATTTCCCTCATCTGTTGAGGTCACTGGATCTGTGCATCCCAAATGCAGTCAAATACACAGTATGCAGGCAACACATGATCAGGAGACATGCACATGCACACATGCGTACGTACAGACACAAACACATCTCTCAGCCTTGCATGTTCCTTTAAATGCACTACGGGCTTTGAATGCTGCAGGTAGGAACTATTTCGTTTGTTCTCTTCTGAAGTTCAAGGACTCAGAATTTTGGCTGAACAGCAGAAGGAATTTCTCATGAAAATCAAAATAAAATAATCCAGCTACACCTAATTTGCTTCTACCTAGTTCATAGCCTTTTCCTAAGTAACACTCATATTTATATTTATGTAAGCATGAATTTGTATCTATACATTTTATATAGATCCTTGTGCCCCAGCTCTGTTTGTCACCATTGTCATCGCATTCCAAGAATTCACCCTGTGACATGATTCTTCAGCACAGTTTCAGTAGTCTCTCTGGACTGTTGAACAACTTGGATAAACTTTACAAGAACATCTCACTGAGAGAACAGCTTGCAGCAGATGTATCCTCTGCTTGTTTTATAAATAGTGTACAAGTAGTGCTGGTGCTTTATGGGCAGTGGATATTCTTGTCTTTGCAGTTTTAAATGCACAGGTAATTACAGTCCAGGGTGCACTGATCAGGGAGACAGCCTGGGCATGCTTGTGGTCCCTTTACAGCTGGGGAATGGTCGGACAAATAAGATATTACATCTGTTTGAGTTATTTAGTGGAGAGATTTTGGCCTGTGATCAGTCTTCATTTGTAGCCATAAAGTCTCTCAGGGAAAAGCAGCTATTAAAGAGCATCGCTGGCAGCTATGTGTTTGCTAATGAAGGAATCTTTATGGAGCTCCCTGCTGAGTGGAAGGGAAGAGACTGGGGTTTATTTCTTTGTTCAACTCGTTTGGCAGCTATAGATGAAATTATGACAAAGAGGCAGAAAGATTAGGAATCGTCAGCAAACTGGACACTGCAGCCCATAGCGAGACAAGGATTTGATGGGAGAGGGAGGGAAATGGGGGAAAATATAGATGAAGGCTGGAGGTTTGGGGGTGAGATGAGCCTCAGTTCTCTCAAAAAATTGCCAGCAATTCCATATTTCAGTTTTTTTAATCTGCTGTGGAGATTTCAGCCTGAAGTCTTAAAAACAGCAAGGAAGATGTTGCAATAGCCAAAAATGAATGTTACTTAGGAAAGGCTATGAGCTGGATAGAAGCAAATTAGTTATAGCTGTATTATTTTATTTTAATCTACAGTCAATTGACTGAGGGAAAGTAAAATATTTTACCTGGAGCAATCCATTTTTGTATTTTTTTATTAAATGATACTTTTTAACATTTCAGTTTAAAATAGATTTTTAATATTGATATTATTTCAGAAAGGTGGAAGGATATCAGACTATTTCTCATACTGGTTTAACACACATTACCATGTTGGCTCAAATAAACTTTTAAACTTTTTGATTTATTTTGACATAATCTCTGCCTAAGTTTCTGTTTTGCTTTAGTCCAGAACACAGTTGTCTGCTAATATTTTGGCTCACATTTCAGGCCAAAAAATAACATGTTATTTATGTGTATCTTATATTTAAGAACATTTTATAAAGATGATATAAGTGAATAATTGGGTGGAATTAAGAAAAAAGTTAGGTAGAATTTCGGGACAAGATTCTTAAGGTTGAAGTTGATTTTTGTTAATCTCACAAGGGAAGAGCCCTATTGATGGACAAATATAACAGGCTGTGAGAAGTGTCACTGATACAAATATAATATGGTGAACAAGATCTTCACAGGAAAGCTCATTCCATACTCAGGTAGGAATGTCTGTCTATAGCTTCGCTGAATGTTTTCTTTCTTTGGTTTCTGCAGAAGGGTTTCCGTGCTGAGTACTCTGACAGGTGCAAAGAGTTCAGTGCAACACTTTTTTGACCACAGTGACATCCAGAAATGACAATAGCTTCAAGAAAGCGTCCATGTAACAATGCTCTGGGGCAGCAAGCCTCTTCTGCACAAGGTACACTGCCACTGCGAACTGCTACATCAGGTCATTCACAGAAACACAGAATCATAGGATCATAGAATGGTTTGGGGTGGAAGTAGAGATCACCTAGTTCCAACCCCCTGCCAGGGGCAGGGACACCTCCCACCAGACCAGGTTGCTCAGAGCCCCATCCAGCCTGGCCTTGAGCACTGCCAGGGAGGGGGCAGCCACAGCCTCTAAGGGCAGCCTGTGCTCGTGTCTCAGCACCTCACAGGAAAGAATTTCTTCCTAATATCCAGCCTAAATCTCCTCTCTTCCAGTTTATGCCCATTACCCCTCATCCTGTCGCTACATTCATGTCACGCAAAACCACAGTGCCAGGGTGTCCATGTCACTTTAGACTTTAAATACCTGAAACAACTCTGCAGTGATAGCTCAGAAATGTCCAAACTGCCTTATGGACATGTACAGTTTTGTCAAGAGCAGACTATCAAAGTATATGACACCTGAATTTAGTGTATTATAAAGGGTTACCAAGCAGCCTGCAGAAACTCTGCCTTTGGTGTTTCCGGACAATTTTGAGTGGATACAGACAGATTTTCTCTAGTTGAAAATTCAAATCTCTTTATATATTACAGTAACAATTTATTTGATGCAATAAAAAGAGTTCAGTGTATCACAAGTGTTGACCTGGCCCCTCTAACTCCACTACATGTGACGTGGGGATTTCGTTGAAGTCTTAATTTTGTGTCTGGACTGAACACGTCCATCACTCATGTAGCATGAGGCTGTCTCAAGGATTAGTCATTTGCTCAGACCCTTGCCACAGAATATTTTCAGCTGGAGGACATATCTAAAAGTTGTCAGGTCTAACTCACTCAGAAAAGAATCAGCTGAGAACAAGCTGAAGGCCTTGGTCTAGTGAAGTTTATAATATGCTGAGGGATGGTGAGCACTAATCTCTCTTGCCCCTGCTTCCACTATCTGACTAACCTCAAAATGATTTTTTTGTATTTCACTATATTGAATAGGAATTTCCCTTCTTTCAATTGTTGTGTGTTGCCTTTCCTTCTATCACCATGCTCCCCCAAGAAGACTCTGTGTACATCTCCTCAGTGCTGTTGGGTGGTTGAATACCGCAATCAGACCTCTCCGTGGCTTTCTCTTCTGAAGGCTGAAAACCATTGTCAAACCTCTTGTTTTCGTGAGTGTTTTCAGAGGCATACGTTGGGTGCTTGCAGTAAGGCTGCTGTTTTAATTTCCTCCCAAATGATTGTAGTTTGCACAGTCTGAGCCATCCTGCTGAGCGAACCAATGGGCTATAAATGAGATGGCTGTGGCGTTCACTGCCAAACCGCACTTCTGCTGCAAAATGAAGCACTGTTATGGATTGATTTCTCATCTAATCTCCACTCGAGTTTTGGGATGGATGATGGTGGCCGAGCACCAGACTGTGAGTGCTCTTATGATGAGACTTCTTGTCTCTTCTGAAAGAGTATTTCTTTGCTGAAGAACAGGCTTTAAAATACTCTGACTACCCAAAAAGGCACTGGCGGCTTAAAAATGCCTGGGCCTCCGGGGATGAGCACATGGAACCACCTTGTGCTGAGGAAATTGCAATGAACACGCACAGACTTATACACTTTTGATTTTTGCCCTCTAATTCTGCTACTCCAGCTGCACCAGGAAGGTCTCCTATGGTTAAGAGGAATAGCTGAAGGGCATGGTTTGTGCTTACCCCCAGCATGTTCCTGATCTCTAAACAGGAGCTGGGTACGCGCAAGTGGCACAAGCATGCATCATTGAGACTCTCAGTTGTGTATGGAGTTGCTTTCCAACACTTTGTGTTTTCTGAGCAACACTAAAGTGGGATTCTTCAACTTAATTTCAGACATCTGCATGTCATCAGATGAATGACATGCAAAGAGACCACAACATGGAAGGAAATAACAGTCCTCTCAGTATCACTGTGGATGTTCACAATGCTTCATCAATTCATAGACGTTAGTGCCAAAAGGGATTATTAGACCATTCAGCTGTACTTATTGCATTACACAAGACCTATAATTCCACTCATTTTTCCCTTATGATGAGCCACAGTCTAATCTTGCAATGTACAACAAAATACAGCGTTACGCTCTGGTCCCAAGCAGAGCTCTCTGGTCCCAGATGTGCCCTGATTCTCTCATGAAAGCAAAATAGGGTAGCCAGAAATTGAGGTTTTTTGGTTTTATAAACATTTGGTATTTGCAAAATGAAGCATTTCATCCTAAAATATTTTTGAAAAGAAAAAGTATATTTTGAGAAAAAGTTTTTTGAGGGATTTGCTGGTTTATTTTTTGTTTTATGTTTTTCAAAACCATTATGTATTTTTTTTTTGGGATTTCAGTTGCCAAAATCCATTGGCTATAAACTGAAAATAAAAACTGTTGCTTGCAAAAATATTTCTAAAACAACCAACATTTTTTTGCTGCATTTTTGTGGGTTTTTTTTTTTTTAATTATTATTATTTAAATGAAACCCAGAAACTTACTTGAGGGTGACAGGAGGGAGTACGTTTCAGTTCATTTCAATTACTATTTCTATGCACACATCCTTTTGCTTTCTAATGACAGAAGGTGTATCTTCCAAAGTATTTCTAGGCAAGAGCGTTTAATTAATGCGGAAGGATTTAATGAGTAGTCAGTCACCTGATAAAGGATGTAGGAGGAAGGCATGGTGATGTTTTCATACTAAAAGAGAGGAAAAAATAACTTGCACCATTCTCCCTTATATATTTTTTAAGTGTCACCATCTGGCTTGTAAATCTTCATCTTGGCTGTTAGGGAATATAGACTTCCTTTCTACAGTTATGATTTTCTGGAGATTTAAAAGTATGAAGAGGAGGAATATAGCTAAGAATGTAATCTGAACCCAAATACAGATGTCTATTGAATCTAAATACACTCTGGGCTCTCCAGAGGAATTGTTTGGCGATTTCAACAGACGTTTTGCTCTAATGAAACTTGTGAATCATTCTTGTTGAGATTCTGGATCAACATCAGGGTTAGCAAAACTGTGGTGGCCTAGATGAAGCTTGACATCAATAGGTGTTTTAGCTTTGAGTAACGTGAATCAGGAGACCAGGAACACATTCCTTGCAAATGGCTTCCAGCACAAATGTGATTCACTCATAAGTTAGCAGACATCTTTTCCACTGGCCTGGGATCAGAAAATCAAGCTTTTTATTCATGCTTTCTGTTTCTTATTTGATCTCCATTATTGACGACTATCCCCTTGAAGTTCACTTGGCACAAGATGTGATGAAATGAAGGATGGAGGACAGCACCCAGCGGATCATCCCATCGTTGCCTACTTTGGGACAAGCCGTGACAGACAAGGGAGGTGGTGGAGGAAGGTGCCAATTTTCCTGGAATCTTTTTTTCTGAATATGTTTCAGATTGAAGTGTTGCTGTTGCTTATAGCGAGAGAAAACTTGTAGCTTGTATTCTTCATTGTGGTTCCATGGACAGGAGAGATTTTAGTTTTTTAATCAAACAAATAAACAAACCTTTAAAAACAAAAGAAACATCAAGATATCTCTAGAGATTTTGCTATTATCTCTGAAGCATAGGAAATAGTGAGGCGCAAGTTCATAAAGGCAGCAGGTGCCTTACCCCAGTTTAATGGCTGGCACGGTGATGGGCACGTAGGATAAGACCCAGAAATTTGGAGACACAAGAAAGAACTGGTTTCCATTGATAGGTAAGAAATCTGGTAGTGTTAGCCCCGTGAAGAAAACTGTGTTCTCTTTCGTACACAGCGCATGCTTTCTGCTATCTATTTGCTGATCTTTTCTCTTAATTCTCTCCACCTGCGCTGAATTTAATCCTGTTTTGAAAATCAGATTGTTTTTAATAAGAAAGAGTTTTAAAAGGATTTTACTTGACTGGTTTATTTTAGGCAATGCAACCCTTTTTGCACCATTACTGGGCCACTGTTCAGTCTTGGCTGACAGAAATGGTGACATGCCCATGTGTTTTTCTTCTGGATATGGATGTGCAGACTGTAGAACTGTGGGTGGAGAAGTGGAGAGACCCCTGCCCTAGCTACTAAGGCCATCTTGACCTAATGTGTTCATAAAAGTCTCAATCTCCTATTCTTTGCAACAAGTGAGTGTGTTGTGGAAGAATAAAGTAAAGCTACGGTTTTGAGTTGGTTGTGTTTTTCATGGAATTTGCGTGAGTACAAACAGATTAAGTTCAGATACACGTGGACTCAATCTTTGCTGTGTTATAATGGAATAACAGGATTAAAGTGATTACAGTCAATATAAAATATCTGGTCTGTACCAAAGCATGTGAGACAATGTCTCATGAAATTGTTCTTGCCACATAAATTAAAATCAGCCTCTCTGTGAGCAGCTGCATAGCCCGATCATTAAGTGAAATGCTGAAAACAAAGAACAGAGGGTAATGAATCATGCATAATATTACATGGCATTGCGGGAAAGCAGTTTAGGGAACATCCACATGGATCAGTGTTAGTTAACAACCTCATTCATGGTCGGGCAGAGGAATGCACACAAGCATGAATGAAATTCACAGATCTTACTCGAGTGGGAAGTGCCAAGTGTCTCTGTGAGGACAGAGGATTAGTGGCATAGGGCCAAAAGATGTAAGGAGTACAGGTGGCCAACAGCGATCCAAAAGGATAATCTGTGAAGAGGAGAGCTGGGAATTGCCCATGCCAAAAGAGAGGTAAGGGAGAGCAAGGTAAGTGAAGCTGCACAAAGTGAAAATGCACAATGTGTAAATGTACAGCGGGAAAGGGAAGCAACAGCATCTCTCTGGACCTATTTCTGTATAAAAGGTGACAAGAATTCCTGGAGCTTAAATAAACAAGGGAGACACAATGATAGTTTTAGTGTCTATTCAGCCCTTGGGCAGCTATGCACAGAAGGTGTTCCCAGCATTTGCTGTCTTAAATGTAAAATAGTGAGAAGTTTTTTCATAAGAATATGAAAAGGAAAGACAGTATAAGCTTCACATTTCGGGGACTGAAAAAGGGAAGTGTTGCCTGATGAGAAGAGTCTGAAAGCCTGTTGATAGGCATTGCATAGAGTAAGTGTGGATCAGAATGTCACAGAGGTTATGGTCATGGTCTCCTTGTCTGCAGGTCTCACTGAGTGCCAGTGGAAACTCCAGTTCAGTAACGCAGAGATCAATGAATTTAGTGGTCAATTTACTGGCGAGAGGAAGGTAAGAAAGAGAAAGCAGAGTGCTGGAAAGTTTAAGGGAGAAGCAGGTCCTTCTGCAAGGGAGAATAATTACAATTCCCATGAAATCTCCCTGGGAGTTGGTGATGGCTCCTAGCTGGAAGATACTCAGTGGCTGACAAGTAAATAATACTACTAATAATAAACAGTGGGGTTTTTTACTATTTATTTTTCAATTAAAGGGGCACTTTCCACCCCCCAATATACTAGCAACATGCCATGCGTTAGTATCTTGTAGAGATAAGCCAAAAATGGTGCACTGAGTTCATGAGTGATAGCTGGCAAACAATGACTTTGACAGATCCACAGTGGGTAATGGGAATAGACCGAGGAAACAGGAAAGAGCTAGAAAGAAAAGGCTGAAGCTGTTGAATGAATTTCACCAATGTGGAGGAGATGGTCAAAGAGGTTAAGATTGGAGGCAGCCTGGGCTGCAGTGACCATGGTTGAGCGTGGGCCTGGCAAAGAGTGGAGTCAGGACACTGAACTTCAGGAAAGCAAACTTCAGGTTGTTTAAGGAGTTCTTGGAAGACGTCTCCTGGGAAACCGTCCTTAGGGACAAGGTATTGGAGCAGAGCTGGCAGCACTTGAAGAACATCTTTCTGAGAGCACAAGAACTCTCCATCCCCCAGAAAAAGAAATCAGGCAGGGGAGGCAGGAAACCGGCATGGCTGAGCAAGGACCTGCTGGTCAAGTTGAGGGAAAAGACGGCAAAGTATAGGCAGTGGAAGCAGGGATGGGTGGCCTGGGAGGATTACAGAGGTGCTGTCAGGATATGTAGGGATGGGATCAGGAAGGCCAAGGCACAGGTAGAATTAAGCTTGGCGAGGGATGTAAAAAACAACAACAAGGGTTTCTTTAGCTACGTAGGTCAGAAGAGGCAGGGGAAGGACAGTGTTCCCCCTCTAACAAATGGAAAGGGAGAACTGGCCTCCTCCAGTATGGAGAAGGCTGAGGTACTTAATGAGTTCAAGGCCAAATGCAAGGTGTTGCGCTTGCATCGGGGCAATCCCAGGTGTGTGTACACACTGGGAGAAGAACTCCCTGAGAGCAGCCCTGCGGAGAAGGACCTGGGCGTTGTGATCGACGAAAAGCTGGCCATGAGCCGGCAGTGCGCTCTCGCAGCCAGGAAGGCCAATGGCATCCTGGGCTGCACCAAGAGAGGGGTGGCCAGCAGGGAGAGGTAGGGGATCGTCCCCCTGTACTCTGCCCTTGTAAGGCCTCACCTGGAGCCCTGCGTCCAGGCCTGGGGCCCCCAGTACAGAAAGGATGTGGAGCTGTTGGAGCGGGTCCAGAGGAGGGCCACCAAAATGATCAGAGGGCTGGAGCACCTCTCCTGTGAGGAAAGGTTGAGGGAGTTGGGATTGTTTATCTTGGAAAAGAGAAGGCTCCAGGGAGACCTCACTGCAGCCTTCCAATACTTAAAAGGAGGTTACAGGCAGGAGGGAGACCGACTTTTTACACAGGTGGATAATGTCAGGACAAGGGGGAATGGGCTCAAACTGAAAGAGGGGAGGTTTAGTTTGGACATTAGTTTGGTCCCTTCCAACACAAGACATTCTATGATTCTATGATTCTATGATTCTATGATTCTATGATTCTATGATTAAGGGGTGGACTGTGAGAGGAAGTGAGGCATTGCTCCTTTTTGTATTTTCATAGACTAACTTTTAAAGGCGATGTTCTCATTAACAACTTTAGACAAGCACAATAAAAAGTAAATGGTGCTAGACAGCTGTTAAGGCTGGCTTTCAATACCATAATGAGAGAAAATGAGAGAGAAAACATATTTATCCCCTGCTATAGCACAGTCTGCTGAGACTCGTTCTTTATGCTTTGACCCTTTGGCTCTGAAAAACCAAATCAGCAGAGAAGCATATTAACAAAAAAAAAGTGTCAGACACAGGTAGAAAGCTTCCTGCCTATGGTGGATCTGTGAAAGAATAACCACATTGAGATGTGTGGAGTAAATCTGGCTTGACATTTCAAGATTTGTGATGCTTTAAGTGAGGTCAAAGCCTGGCATGGCTCATGTAGAGATTTTGATTAGGGGAAAAAAAAATGAAAAAAATATTTTCCAAGAGAATGAGTGATTTAGAAGAATCCGGTTTTTTGGAGTCCAGTCTTTAAATACCTTTTAGTAATGCAGAGCATCAGCTCTTTTTCAGCAACAGGTCTCTTTTATTGTAATTTCAGCAGACATGAAGCAGAGATACCCCCAAATCGGTACCATTCATGTCAGCTCTCCCTGCTCAGAAATCCTGAACCTTTCTTCATTAGATGCTCAGTGTCTCTGCAGTAACTTCATCTGGGATGGAGAGGCACTGCACCTGATTTTTACGGCATTAGAGATTCTCAAAATTCTAAATACGCAGGCAACAGTCTTTCTTCCCGGATGCTTGGATGAAGATTCCCTCTGATGGATGTGTAAGCAGACACTTTTCTCTGTTTATCTCCTGCCACCATCTCAGGTCTATGCCTGCCCTCTCATTTTCAGCACTTATCAGGTTAGTTTTTCTCCTGCAGCCCTGCAGCAGGGCAGATAAGATACTTATCAACTTCATAGAAGACACACGTTGAAACAGAATTATGGCAGAGCTTCCTGATCCCTGTAAATTCACCTCTTCTTGTACAGTAACAGCCCAAGTGAATTGAAATGGCATCAATATCTGGTTCTGAAATCACATCTGATTCTGTGACTTTGACATTCTGGCACATATGCCAAAAATGTTGCCATAGCTCATGCTTGGCTGAAATTTTCCAATGTCACTGTATTTCAACGCAAATTTTAATTTTTCCTTTTTTTTTTTTTTGTTTAATTATGTAGAAAAAATGCAATTTACTTGTGTGTGTGTGTATATTTTTGTGTGCACAAATTTTAGTGTTCATTATCTTGCCAAGAGTTTTTATATATAGAGAGAGATACAGATCTATTGATTATGGTTGTTGCTTATATCCTGGTGTTGTTGTCAACACTTGTGGGGAAGTAGAGCAATTTTTCACACATACTGTCATCCAAATTTCTTTCCAGTCAATAACGGCTGCCTCAGCCATGCTAAGCTGTGCTTAATGTGGCCACTCTGTTTCCTTGGCAGACGGTCACATCGAGTATACCTCGGATCCCAAGTCTGCTCCAAATTCTCTCATTCTGAAAATTACAGAGTACATCTTGCCCTTGTTTGAGCAATCTGAATGGCTGTTATTCCTTCCCACAAACACCCAGTTATGAAAATCCCCTCCGCCTCTAACACATGCACACACTCACACACACATATTACTCAACAAGGCTCTATTTTAAATGCTAATAAATGTCTATGGCTGATTTTGTTTGCTTTTCTGGTTAACCATCTTTACTACTCCACCTCATCATCTCTTTTTCCAGGAAGAATGTTCCATGTTCACCCCACAATTAAATTCCAGACAGCCTGTGAATTCAGCACTGAGGGAGTTCTTGGGAGTTTTCATCTATTATGAAGTATAGATGAAAAAATAACAACTCTTGGTTGCTTCCAGGGTGCGTAAAATATATTTGACCACCCAAACACAAGGCAATGTTCCTTCCAGTTATAGAAAAAAAAATATATAAAAATAAAAAGACAAACTCAGACACTGTGGGAGCCTCTTTTTTTGGAAAGGTAAAAGGTATTAGTACAAACCAAAATCAGAAGAGTTCAACCCAAACTATGAATACAAGAAAAGGGACATATGTGGTTTGCTACTTTTAATACGGTCCCACCTGATCCCAAGAGGTTTATTTATATTTTAACTACATGTGGGACATACAATCTCTATCACAGAACAGTAATTTACAAATTAGAACATCTACTTTGAGGAAATTAAAACTGGATTTGGCTGAAGCATAATCATGCCACTGTCTTTTCTCAAGGTCTCCTTTATTTCCTGGGCACACCTCCACAGCCCACTACTAAGCCAAAGTATCATTTTGAAATTCCACAGAGGGGTAGGACAGCAAGGCTGGCATTACTGTCAACCTGAATGTTCTTTCATTTAGAGATGCTCCAGCAAGAATTACCTGAAAACATGGGGAAAAAAAAAAAAGAATTTATCTTTGTCAGGAGACCAAAGCTGGGAGAGTCCTGACAGGGAGAAGCCACAGCAGAATTATGAGGAAAGAAGACAGGAGGAGGTAATAGCAACTGCATTTGGAAAAAGCTGCCCCAGCTGCCTGAGCAGATTCCCCACTGTGGCTCAGCACCGAAACAATCCTAGCCTTCTGACTCCTAACCACAGGACCTTTGGCCTACGATGCTTCATAAGGGAAAAAAAGGAGCTGCTAGTACGTCTGTAGTGTTCCAGCTAGCTGGCAGGCTGGCAAGCTTTGGTCTTGAATTTCTTCATCATCTAGTCCAACTACTCTGCTCAAGGAAGGTTCACCTACAGCAGGTTACCTACGGAAATGTCTGGCTGAGTTCTGAATTTCTCTGCACGTGGACACTCCAGAACTTCTCCGGGCAAAATGTTGCATTGTTGGACTAACTGGCAGTAAAGAATTTTTTTTTTCTTCTGTGGAAGCAGAATTTTCAGTGTTTCAGTTTTTGTTCACGTTGTTTCTTGACCTGTGAGTGGGCAAGAAGAATCTGTCCCAGTCTTCTTCACAAGCTATTTCTATACTTGGCTCAATGTAAAATTGAATTGGATCGCACTGGATGGGGAGCACAGGAAAACATGGTGGTTCCCTTTCTTCTCTCCCTTACTTTTATAGTGGGATGAATAGAAAAATCAGTGTTTGCTCCATATATTGAAGTTTTTCATACAGTATTCATGCAAGACAGTAGAGACCAATAGAATTAAAATTAGTGGAAAAGCTGAAGTAGTGAACAATGTTACCGTTTGCCCCAGTATGATCCCAGAAGAAAGCTACACATTTTTGAGCTTTGAGTCATTTTGTATTACTGTACAAGCAGAATTTCTGGATATCCTAAAGCTTGACATTCCCCAGATCTAAACTGTAGTAAGATAGGTCACCTCTGAGTATGCCACTCACTATTGATCATAATTATATGAGGAAAAATACTATTGTATTAGATATTTTAATAAAGTCAGAATAAACTTTGCATATGTTGAATGTGGAATCGCTATCTCAAATGCTCTAGGCTGCTCTTTTAAAAATAGCTTAAGCCATCAGATTGGGGCAGGTGGTCATGGAGAGAAAAGGACTGTTGTCAAACTCATGAGTTAGCAAACTCCAAATCCATTAAACGTGTCCTTCAACAGCCATCTGATCATTTGACACTTATTCTTTTTGGCATAGCTGGAAGAGACTATTATTTGGAAGATGAACACGCAGATATAAAAGTGTGGGCATATTTATCAAAGAGGTAGATGAGATAGATAGATAGATATATAGATAGATAGACAGACAGATAGACAGATAGATAGATAGATAGATAGATAGATAGATAGATAGATAGATAGATAGACAGACAGACAGATAGACAGACAGACAGACAGACAGACAGACAGACAGACAGACAGATAGATAGATAGATAGATAGATAGATAGAGGATGAAAAGAAAGACAGGAAGTAATGTTCTGGTGTGACTAAATATCCTACAAGAGCATCATTGAAGATATTCATAATTTCCATGCCATCATCTGATCAGAACCAGGAAGACAAGCATCAGAGAGAAGACGAAAACAAAACTGATCTTTAAAAGCAGAGAAATTTTAGCCCCACTTAATTTAAAACTTCAAAAGAGGGAATTACAAGATGAGGCTAAAAACTTGGAATGGATTCAGCTAGTGCCATATGCAATCCAAACGCATTCAACCCTCCTCGACCCTGAACATGTAAGACAGCTGGAAGGCGAGCAGTCAGAGCACAGAAGGAACAAAGATCTGGAGGTTAAGCCATTAGACAAGGCCCCTTCAGAAGGAGTTCTTCAGTTGGTCCACAGGCTCCCCATTTGAATGTAGGCAAGCACTCCAGTCTCTGGAGCCCTCACTTCTGTGACGAAAACAGACCAATGGTCCAAATACCTCAAAGCCAAAGTGAGCTGGATGAGTGGCCACTGAGTAAAGCTCTGCACAATGCAAAGACTAACTCTTTTATTAAAGCCAGCCTCTTTCTTGCCTTGCCTATGAAGAACACAACCTTCTCCATGGCAGGGCTTTCTCAAATAGTTTATAATTAAAATGCCCAGAGTCATCCATCTGGATGGAGGCATGAAACTGAGAAGTCTAAATAAGGACCTTGAAAAGTCAAGACTTTCCAGTCATTTCAGAAAGGCAGCCAGGGAGTATGTCAGATCTCTCATGGGGGGAAACATCTTCATGGGCTACATCTTCATGGGCAGCTTGTTTGTATGCACCGGCTCTTTCTCTTGTAAGGTCTTTCTCATTCTTAGGGCAGGGATCATGTTTCATTACTGTCTGTCACCTCTCTCTCTGTTAAGTCCTAACCGGTGAGTGCAATGACTGTTTTCAGACGAAATGCTCAGGCACCTGGATTTGAGATAGGGAAGATATATTGAGACCTCCAACTCCAGAGCTACGAGAACTCTTTGCTGCACTGGGGGTGGGCAGTGAAAACTTACTCAGACTATTTCTCTCCAAAATAACACAACCTATTAACAGATTGTATGACAAGTACATTTCTCTCTTGAACCTGTAGGAGATTCCTGAAGGGTATGGAAATACAACTAATAATATTGACATTTAAGAGAAGTTTTAAAATCCTATCTTCAGCAAAAGTAGATGGAAAAGGATGCTTTCCTTTAGCTTCTATTTCACCTCCAGTCTAAGACCTCACCTACACTGCAGAAGACAGTTGCCAAGAGTGTGGCTGTTTTACCTGCTTCTAGCTCTGAGAACTGTCCCATCTTAACAGAAAGAGGCTGAGGTCACAAGCTGGACCTGTAGTAGTACTGCAGTTGGCTAAGAGTGGGAGCAAGGTGGGATGCGCAGTCCATGGGATCCAAAGGCTCCTACGGCTGCACTGGTGTTCACCATCACCTCATTTGCCCTCTGCTGATGTTATACCTTTACTATTTGTGACATCCCACTGTTAAATTCCCTTTTTAACTAATTCTCTTAAACGGGTATTATTTATTTGTTTATTTGTTTGTTTTGCTATTGTGTCCTGCAAATTTCAGGGTAAGACATCTCCATATATATGTCTGCTCTTTTGTTAGCTTAAATTTCCACATGTTGCTACCTCATTGGCTGCTCCATTAGTCAGGATTTGACATGTGCCTACCCTAGCTACATGCACTGAACACAAGAATGAGCCAGCTGGTTGCAAGTTCATCTTGCTTCCTCACACACAGCTGATACTCCTCAGAGACCACCTCGTCCACAAAGCAGCAGGTCAGGTTGAGCTGTCCTTTGCTAGGAGGGTGATAGGGTTGAGAAGGAGTCACAGAGCAGTGGTGTAAATGAGCAGTGAGTCATCGAAGAGGATCCAACCTGGGCATCTTTCCCCCAGATGCATTCTTTTCCAAAAACAAAGGCTTCAAAAGGTTCATCAAGTGATCTGATGTGTTTCCTTTTTTTCATACAAATGGACACAATGTCCTTGTCACACGGAGCTTTGCAAGAAAGGAATGAAGATGCTTCTGATATCTGGGAGAGAGTAGTGAGTAGTGTCATTGCTTGGCATGCAGACATTTTTACAGGAAGACAAAGAAACCATAAAATAAGGCAGAAGTTTCTGGTGACAAATACTGAGAGTAAAAGGTAAGTACTGTAAAGCAGCACTGCTCGTCCAGGTTCAGGGAAACCTTTCTTTTCATTGGCGTGCACGAGGTGATAGACTGGGACAGGGAAGAGTTGAGTCACTCGAACTGCAGGAAGATGTTGTTGGCTGGATGAAAGAAAACAGAGGGCTGCCATCAGTGGAAACAGGAGGTGCACCGCGGGGGTTAGGACATAGATGTATGGCTACCATGGCAATCAGCCCTCCTTTTTACATTGAACGTCAGTCCAAATATGAATAGTCTCAACATAGATAAGGTTTCACGACCCTTTCAATCTAAACAGCCCATTTCAGTTTTTTAATCCTGAGGCTGATATTGAATTGTCTGGGTAGAAAGTTCCCATGTAGGGGTTTAGCCTCATTATTTAAATAAAAGGAGTGAACATTATCCAGGAGTTTCCACAAATAAGTTAAAGGAAAATATTTTACTTT
>VXAV01008042.1:149741-160807 GCA_013399715.1 Alectura lathami | reverse complement strand
TCCCCTTGACTGTGAAATCTCCCAGGAGAGACAACCTCATGCTGCATGCTGGTGAATGCAGTGAAGAGCATTGGTCAAAAAGGGATAAAGTTTATTCTTTTCTGANGATGAGGCAGATAACCAGATAACAAATTAACTCCTAAAAAATACTGATGTCACAAAACCCTAGGGAAGGTAGCACCATACGTTTTAAACTCAGAGTTATCAGGCCCCCAAAATCGAAACAATGTGCCTTTGAGTCTGCATCTAGTCATTTATGGAACTTTTATACCACCTACCTAAATACTATTTTTTTGCTAAAATAGTAAGCAGAGGCAAATTGTTGTCAAAGCTTCAGGCAGCAAAGAGGGCACCAAAGTCTTGCTGCATGCACAGTACCTATTGTCACTCTGCTTCTTGGAGTGCCAGGAATCCTTTGCACTCCTTTTGCTTAGTGTCATTGTTTTGCAGCACAGTAAAACCAAGCCTCAGAGCATCCAGATCTGGTTTACCTACAGGACGACTTTGTAACATTCAGTTACAAATTCCTGATACCCTGGACGTTCAGATAGCACTTTTCAGTTGCATTTCATCTCTCAAATGTCAAGCAAAGAGTTTTCAGCTTAAGAATTTTGGACTGATTTAAAGTACTTGAACAATAACTGAGAATTTCTGAATGGTCAGTGATGAGTTTCTGCTAGGTAGTAAATGGATCTACTGCTTTAAGTTAGGTGGAACCACGTGATTTCATGCTAAGCCTACAGATAAGATCATTCTCAAAATCTTTACTCAATGTATGTTGCACAAAGTATCTAAAATTTCTTAAATTTTTCTGTGGATTGACAATGCAAAAAGGGGAATCTGCCTAAATCACCTTTCTGAAGGCAAAGGGAGACTAGAAGTCCCAATCCTAAAACTGCACAAGTAGACCTCTCAACTACAAATCTTTTAACTTGTTATAGACAATTCTGTATTGTTATGAACAGTCTACAGTGCAATACAGATGAGTACGAGACATGCCTCATTGGACTTTTTGACTCCATCTCTGCTTTGGTCTCACAGCATCTCTTCTCCTACAGACAGCCATTCTACATTCCTCGAACTTCAAAACTAGTTTTTTTTTTTTCCACAGAGGAAGGTGAGTAACTTCCTTCATACACCCTCAAGATTCTACCTTTCTTCTCTTGGATTCATGCAGCCAGCATAATAGATGGGTATAATTAAATATAGTTAAGCTAAACTGAAAACAGACCGATCTAGAAGATCCTTTGACAGTCATTGGTATGAAGGTGTCAACAAAACTCCAAGCAGAACCTACAGGCTATTCACCTTCCCAACGGGATCACTGTCTATCTTTTGCCGAATTAACTTTTCAGCTTGGCCAGGGTTGTACACACAATGTATGCCAGCAAAATCTGGCAGCAGGCAAATAAATAATTTTTTCCTTAGAGACATTTTTATTAGTTCTAGAAGCAGCATTCTGAAATTTTAGTATCATCCATCAGACAAAATGAACCCTCATGGGCTTGGGCTTGCTTTTTTTTTTTTTTTTTTTTTACACATCATCATTTGTCAAGCCTTTTGTTTAATTTTCAACAGCAAATGCAATATTGGAAAAAGACAAGGTAACAAAATCTTAGATCAGACCATAATTCAAGCAAAATCAGTCCTAAATTATTTGACAAACCCTATAATATTACAAATGAATTTTAGAGCTAACAGTAAATACAGTTAAGAATTCACTAATCTAATGTATCTGATTTCTCCTTTATCTCATCACTTCTGAATAAAGCCTTGCACAGAAATAACAGAGACAAATAAATCACCTCAATGAAATGAGGGAAAAAAACCAGTAAGCCAGATCATTAACACCTTCATGCATGTGTCATAAAACATGCAAGCACCAATCCAAACCTACTGGACCTCTGACCTGCACCTGGAAAGCTTTCCAAAACCCATGCTGAAAGGTATGGGACCTTTACCCTTCATCCCCAGAAAAAGCCACAAAGAGTTTGATATGCAAAGCTTTCATACCACAAGATACATAACCTTGCCACTAAAATAATAAAGCAAAAATTTGAAGATGCAAAGCAAAAGGCACAGGAATGTTAACTTCATTTTTAAAGCAAACTAAGCAAGGGTAATCAAAGATATGGTTGCAATTTGCAGAAATTTCAGTGGAAGACTAAAAGCCCACTTTTTACAAGCGGTGATCAGTTCACTTCCAACAGACAGGAACCCTATGGATTCTGCAAGCTACAGGAGAACAAAGAATTGTCCCTTCACAACACTAACCAGAGAAGTCACTTGGGTATTTTCTACATAGACTGCAGTATCAATATAACTGTTGAAGCAGCTACTGAAACACATATTTTATGGAGGAAAGATTAAGATGGTATATCTTTATTAGTCTCTACTACTCCTAGTTTTCATCCTGCTTGGCTGATTAAGTGAGACAACCAATAATAATATTTCTGTTAATGGCATTTTCCGAACAGTATCATTTAAAAGAACAGGCTGAGCATTCTATAAATAATTACTTTACTTCCAATTTTCTATCTGCTGCAATTTTTTTTTAGAAGTTTGATATTTCAGTCAGCATTAAATTATTATACTTTAAGGCAAACAGTGACTGACACTACAGCTGAAAATGGCAAACAACCAAGGTGATAAGATAGCACTTCCTCACCTCAATGGCTGTATTTCTGTTTCTCTCTCTACATATATATATATATCTCCATATACTCCAAAAACAGTAAAAGCATTGAAAGGTTGTAAAATGCATGCATACTCTTAATCCAAAAGATACCTGGAATTTAACCAATCTAATCTACACTGAAAGTGATTTTATTTCTAGGCGCATAAGGCTACCAATAGAAATAGGTGCAAAATGAATATGAGAGACATATGATAGTTGGTGGTTTGTCATTTTGCAAGTATCTGATACATACACCCTCTCTTACTCTCGATATTGACACTAAAAACAATCAGAGTCGGACAAATTCACTGCTTATTACAGTACAAATAAAATACACAAATACATCAATCTACTTGCTGCTGAAACGTTAATTTCTCTCTATAAACTAGAAAAAATCTCTTCAAGTTTTTGAACACTGTATTGCCCAACTAAACTAGGAATTTAGACACATACGCATCAATTACAAATAACACCTGGGGCTGCTGCACCAAAGTGAGAAGTATCTGGACTTTTAATAACTTAATATAGGCAAGAATTCTACTTCACATCCCACCATAGGATGGCACATTTTTATCATTACACTAAACTATTGAAATGTAAAAAGAAAGTAATGAACCTCTCATTAGCACTACTGGCTACAGGAGCAGTAACTTTCATGGCAGTCATACATCCAACTGTTGGTCGTAACACTTAACATATATCCTGAGAAGTTTTTAGAGATGGTAGAAAATAACGAAGGACAAAAGTATATGGAAGTATTCTTGAAGGACGTCACCTTCCCTGGGGGGACACTATTTCACCTGTGTTCCAGCAGTCTACCTCTGTGCACATTGATTCATGTTCCAACTCAGAAGCAGATCAAAAGCAATTTCATATTCTGCTGAGGCATTTCAGAGTTTACCACAGTACCTGTGTAACTTCAACTGCAGTCTCTACTGACTCTCTCCACTGAATCTCAAATTTTAATATCTAAGTGGAAAAAATTCCATTTTCAGTTAACTTTCCTTTAAGTGTTTGAAGTCACAAAACAGAGTCAAAANAAAAAAAGGAAAAAAAAAAATCTTCTTTTACTAAAAAAAAAAACCTGGAGAGTAGGGCCAGCTCTTACACTGGGGACTGTAGGGTCCATCCCTATCAGGATGTAGTGAGTCAGCTCAGAGAAGCATTTCTGAATCATTTTCGTTAAATGCAGACAGACCGAGGAGACGTGCCAGCACCCATCACAACACCAGAACACGCCTGGTTGTGGGAGCCTGGAACACTGGGAGCACGCTGTGCCAGCAAAGTGGCCTCAGGGCGGGGGGGAGGCAGGGAAAGAATGAAGCCATCCCAACTGAAAACCATAGGAGCTGCTCTGGCTCTTGAACTGACATTCTGAAGCTCTAGAAGAGTATTAATGCTAAATGTTCTCATTGTCTCCCTCTATTTCATGGTTTCAGAAACTCTGATAAAAATTTAGATGCATAACAGAAGGACCTCCACGTAGCATAACACCGGGATCTATCCGATGTGACAAAGGCTACTGTTGATGAAGGGAGAAATCAAGGTTCATTTATGTTCTGGTGTAGTTTTTACCTCATTCTTCTGCAACATCTCAACACATTCTAACATCTGCATGAGGTAATTAACACTGCTTCTTGAACGATCAGAGAATCTTGTACATGTACAAATTGCACTTAGGTAGTTGAGAGCAGTGGGAAGCTCTCAGCCACCTCCAGGAACAATGAAAAATCAGGCAAAAACATGCAGAACAAAAGAACAGGCATATAACCAAAACAAGTTCCCTTCCACAAGGACCTGTATGTGAAGGTAAAGTGAATAGAAGAGAAATTATCACATTGTTTTGTGCTGCAAATCCCCCAATTCCTCCACAGGACTTGTTTTCAAGAGATGAAGCCTTGCAAATGGACGAAAGGAATAGGAAGAGTTTTCTGCAGTAGAAATCACTGAGGCAGTGGATTCATCAAGAAATATAAATATTGTTTTAAGACGTAAGTGACCCTTTCTCCAGCTCCTTAGGCAGAGCTACTTGGAAGCAAAGAGGAACACCACTTCTCCCATTTTAATCTTCTCTCCAGAGTTGTGATGACAATACCTGTTACTGCTGTGCTCTGAAAATTCTACCAAGTGCCTAAACCCAAGAGCCACACCACATCACCAGTCCACGACTCACAACTGTTTCCTAGTAGGAATAACGACTGAAAAGACAAATAAACATCAACACAGGCATCTCATAAGGAAGTGGAGCATAGAAGCTGGAATAAACACCTTCACTGAAGCACTATAAAATAAAGACATGATGAACGATTATTGGGAAAGAAAATAAATACCTGAAAAGTGGAATTTGCTCTAAAAGCAGTTTGTATGTTTCATGACAGCTCTGAAGAGCAACAGAAAGAAACTGTAAATATGTACAGCATAGCAAGTACCTAGGGATGTGAGGCACCTGGACAGACACTCAGATTTGTGCCTTATCTATCACTCGCCCAAAGTCCATGAAAAGATTGATGATCGTGCTTCACAAGCTGCATGTCCTGATCCAATAGCATGCGTATGTGGCAGAGTAAAGCGGACTAAATCTAAGTATTTCAGGCTCAGCTTCGGTTTAGCATCATCTCAGTTATTAGAAGAGTTCCAAGCAGCCCAAGCGAGAACTGCAACGCAAACAGACAGCTGCAGGCAAGTCCTGACTGACAGCTGACAATCTAAACAGGAGAGAAAGATAAGCACTACACAAACGGTGGACTACTGCCACCTGCATACTGATGGAAAACTCAGGCTGAGACAGATTAATGTCACCTGTCAAAGTTCACTTGAAGTTTGGTGTCAAACCTTGAAAATGAAACCAAAGCATTTCAGTGAGACAAGCAGGTTAATTAGTGAAAACAGAATTTGTTTGTGCTCAGTTGGTGCTTGGACTTGAAGGCAGCAAGGGGAGAGTCGATCTGGCATTTTTCTACCTTTTCATCCCTTCAGGAAGTAAAAAAGGCAGAAAAGGAAGAATTCCTGTAACATTTTCAAATTCTCTCCAGTACTAATTTATTTGGGCTCATTGCTTTTACAAAACCATTACTCTCAGATTTACCTGAGTTCATTTTAAATCCAAGACAATTTACAAAATAAACCGGTGTTACTCTAGGGCAAAATCAAAGCCGTCAAAACCATATTCAAGAAACAAAAAGCTTGAATTAGGAAAATGGAGATCTGACCTATACCTCGGAATTAGCCCCCTCACCAAGCTGTCAGTTAAGGTTTCTCCAGGACATCTCTTCCACAGGTAAGGACCACTATGATGTTTCCTCAAGGAAGCTGCCTTTGGGAAAGGATAACGTTTTACTTCACTCTAGCCTTATCTGGGCTGCGTTGTTTGAATACGGCTCCTGAAACCACAGCCTGAAACACGCTTCATGCTAATTAATTTTTTTGCAAAATTTTTATGCTTAGGTCTAAATGTTTATAAGAATGCAAACACTGAGCTCATCTTTCTGCCTGTGAAGTTAATTGTCGCCTCTCAGACTCACTCTTTCCCCAGTGAGCTTCATAATAACTTGATACTTCCATAGTGTAAGTATTGTATGCATGCAACTCTTACGATGTTCTCAGTTCAAGAAACCAACCATCTGAAACACTAAAAGTATACTACTGACTTAACATTTGGCATGCATATTACCTTCCCTAGCCTTCCTTTGGTATCATTTTTCTTATTACAGCCATAACAGTAGCTTTCCAGGTATTCTATAATACTTTAACACGTATCTAGAAAGACTCAATCATATATTTGTTAATTTTCCTTAACTACGTCTCGGTGTAGTAGAGAAAAAAAGATAGAATGCAAGTTACACATCATTCTTGTATGGGCAAAATGGGCAGAAGTAGCCAATTAAGTAAGGAGATATTTTTAAAACAGAAATAATTTAGGCGATAAGAGAATAAATATATATACCAATAACCTTAGAAAATTCAGTATGTACCTAATTATTATGGCAGTTCTAATTGCAGCATAAGTAAAATATTTTCATTTTCTGAAGCAATTAATGGCAGACCACAGTGTTTCCTCCCAGAAATGCCATTTACGCCTGTCTTTTAAACCCTTGTACATAAGATTGCTGCATAAAAGCAATAATGAGCCACTCCATACAATCTCATTCTGAATAAAATTGACTGATTTTATTTCATTTAATGTGAAAATCCTTCCTAACTGTTAACATTTTCATAAAGGGTTCAGTATCCACAGTCAGAAAAACTTAAACCCCAGAGGGAACTTCTGAAGCATAAACAGGATTAAGATTTCTTGATGCTTTTTATAAAACAGATTCCATACCCCTAAGAAGAAAAATTTCAGTGTATGAACAGTTCCCATAAGCCTTTTCTATGCAGATGCTTCTCCTTTATATCCCAAAGCACAAATACAGTATAAATAGCAATGACAGAGTTTCAGCCTTCATAATGTTGGCTTATAAAATAAATATTAAAGATCACACAAAGGCACACTTCCCATCATAATAATGGACAGCAGACAGCAGTCTCTGGTTCACTCCCTATGGAAAATGAGCCAAACACGCTCTTCCGCGTAAAGTACATAGCTGAGAAATTCAAATTGTGAAATCTTTGTTTTCCTTCATGTAAATTGCCAGCTCAGTATTGAGTGCCAGAAGGGCTTGCGATGCCAAAAGGAAAGCAGTCAGGAGGAAAAAGAAACAGTGGGAAGTGGGATGTGAATTTGATGTTACTCTAAAACACATAGAGTGTATTTTAGATGTGAAAAGCAATGAGACACTCAACTGGATACACTACTGCTGCAACTCCCAGACATGGCAGGTGTCTAGCAAAATAGAAGGAATGTCTGCCTCCTGGTAGTCTCCTTGCCTTCTTCAGAAATTGTCCACAAACTGACATGGTCACACATCCTCGTATGAACAGTTTCCATAACAACCCATTCTGACAGAAAAGAACTCTCCCAAATCTGCATGGCAGCTTGACCTTAAAAGGGCATGGTAAAATGAAAGTTAAACTTTAAGGAAGATACAATTGAGAAAATGTCCATTTTTGCTAATCAAATAAATAAATAAATAAATAAATATCCTGTTGAACTGGAAAAAAATGTACATTCAAAAATTCAACACAACCCATGAACGGCAATTTCCAGTTTTGACAGCTACAGCAGATCTGACAGTCTGGTATTCTCTGCCACCATCATTGCCCTGGTGACATAACTACCGCAAACATAGTTTAACTGAACCACATTTCCACTTCAGACTACCGTAAGGCCACTGGAGCAAGCAAAGAAGCCACTTCAGAGCTTTCAACCCTTTGCAAAGCTTTGCTTCATGCTCCTTGCAAAAAGAGACCTTTTTCTTTCCTGGATGAGAATGACAGCATTTCCTAAACTGAAAGGTATTGATTGGACTGTACAAACATTTTTAGAGAGGATTTACCCCTACAAGGCTTACGTTTTCGATAATGGCATGGATATTAGGAGAAAATTCTTTACTCAGAAGGCAGTGATGCCCTGGCACAGGCTGCCGAGAGAAGCTGTGGGTGCCCCATCCCTGGGGGTGTGCAGGGCCAGGCTGGATGGACCAGCGTGATCCAGCGGGTGGCAACCAGCCCACGGCGGGGCTTGGGGCTGGATAATCTTTAAGTTCCCATCCAACCCAAGCCAGTCTGTGATTCTATGACATTAGCTTCATGGTGTGTAAGTCCTATCAGAAACATGCTCACAGTTAGTCAACAGTTCAGCTTCAGCAGTTTAAACTCTGCTGATCTTGCCTTCACAACTCAAAAGAATGTTTCACATGTATATTCTATACTGAGGTACCTAAAAAAAAAACAAAAAACAAAAAACAATGAGGAATTGGAGGGGAGGGGAGGGGAGGGGAGGAAAAAGCCACTGGGCACACAGGATGGCTTTGTGTGCTATAAAATTCAAGACACTTTTGCAGGGAGAAGTATGGCTAAAATTGTAACTGATCAAGGAATTCAGTGAATAAACTCATGACATTTCTTCACCCAAGTAAAAAGCTTGCCAGGACTTAACACTTACTTTGAAAAAAGTTCAATGGGAAAACCATCACGGCCTTCTTCAACAGTGTGTACTCACAATTTACACTCTGTTTACAGGGGAAATTAATAATGGAACCCTATGTGCTGCACAGTAGAATGTAAGCACCTTCTACTACATAAAAGCTCTTAAAACGCCTCTTCATGTATATCACACGCCTCTGGACACACAATAAAATCCAATGTTATAACTCAAGATGCAAACTTCTACCCAAGCTTCATCTATGCCAAAACCGTGAACAATAAAGTGGGTGATGTTCAAGTTTTCAAATTCAAACATTTTGCCTGGAGACAAAATGCCAGTCCTGATACCTCTGCATTATTACTAAGTTTATCTTTTTGAGTTCTAGAGTAACCCTTATGCCTTCAGATGCCCCCTGTCTTATTTCTGAATAGAGAAATGCATACTCCAGTGAGCATTATTACCTCTAAGAGACATAATAATTTCAGGAAATGAACCATCAAATTAGAATGTTTTTACACTTTTTTTTTTGCAACATTTCCATGCAGCTGGTTTGGTGTGAAATGATGCAGAATGCTCCAAAAATAAAAAGAATAAAGTTCCATTTATACTACATATCAGAAAGGGCAATTTGCTCCAAATCATAACAATGAAAAAGAAATTGAAGATCTATTCAACCCAGACAGAATGACAGATGCAATATATCCAAGAGAAAAGAGAGGTGACTTACTAAAGACTGCACATGTTTGCTGCATGTAAATTCTGCAGCTCACAAGCTTCTTTTCGTCATGTGAGAACATTTTTAAAGATTCAGTGCAGGAAAATAAATGCAGAGATGACCCGAAAGTAAAAGCTAATCTTTCAAGTCCATACTACATTCATAGCAGCTCTCTTCAGGAGTATCATTTGTAAGTAGTTACAGGACTAGTATATGTGTGTGTGCGGGGGGGGGGGGGATAAAGAAAAAGAAAAGGAAAAATTTCTTCTATGTGGATGAATTCAGAATAAAATGGTTTGGAGTTGTTCTGATTTTAACAAACAAGTCATAACAACAGCTTAAAACTCACTACATCTCTTTTTCCTGCAAGTTTTACATTTTTTTTTCTTCCACAGAGGTACTAGATGCTCTTTTGAAAGACATCATGGCAGGATGTAGCTGAAATAACTCCACTGAGAGCTAGTAAATCGCTCACATCCCGTTTACAATTTTGAGGCTTCTGAGGAAAGAACAAAAGAAGATGAATTTATGTCAGGGAAGGAGTTAACCCTTCGCCTTGTCTTTCCAAGTTTAAAATCCATTTCTAGTCTTAGTTCCTTAGTTTTTTATTTATCACCTCTGCTTTAAAGTATTTTTGTCTTTTTTTATTTTACCTTCATTTTTTTTTCTTCGTTTCCAACTCTATGTTCTCCACTTTCCTCTTTATCATTTGATTCTCATTTTTCTTCCCCAGTTCTATCTAATCAAACGATCGTCCCTTATATTGCACAACTTTACCTTCTGCATCTGATAGTTTTGAAGAAAAACATGCAGCAGCCTCAATTAGAAATTTACTGGTCTTTCAGATGTGCTGCCAGGCCTCTGACATTATCCTAGGCCAGACTGTGTCTACAACACCTAGCAATTTCATGATCTATCCAGTTCACCTCCAGCTGCTACCTTTCTCATACCTACAGCTTTCTGTTTTAAAAGGCATAGACACCCTTTCATTTTAACTTTGAATCCTCTCTTCCCCTCATTGCACACGTAACAACCAGTTCCTCCTTCTGCTTAGATACCAGCTGTGAAACGCCTGCCTTGCTCTACCTGTTAATAAGCCCTGGCTGCATACCCATACCACCGTAACTTAAGTTTCCATCCTTGAGCTTCCACAAATGCCGTAGGGACATAAGTGTTTCATGATCAATTTAGATGAACAGTTCTACACATGCTAATTTTAAATAATTTCTCCAAGTGGGCTGAGAAAGAGCTTCAAGACTGATTTGTGACCGTCACACGTAACCAGTGCTCCCCAGTGAGGTGGTTTCAGATAAAAAAGAAAGACCACTCATTTTGGTCTGTACCAGTTCACAGCTCTAACGCCGATATTTACTGCAGCATTCAGCTAATCTTTAGCTTCTTGCTGTCGTGTTGATAAAGTCTCCTCACTTTTCTGGTTTATATATCAATATCAATACTGTCACAGGGGAGAGATTATACAGAGCATTGAGAAAAACTGCTTTCTTACATTAACTTGCAATTTCACATTCCAGAGCATTCAGCAATTTATCTTTAAATAGAAGAGGAAAATAGATCTGAACAGGGAAACAGAAAATCTACGCACCAATTTATCAAGAAATGCTTACAATAATACAATTTCTGAAAAAAAA
>VXAV01008042.1:116829-127664 GCA_013399715.1 Alectura lathami | reverse complement strand
GGTTTTGGCAGCTGCAATCTCACAGCAAAGCTGTGAAATCTTACATGTCAATGTCTTCTCCAACACTTATCAAATCCAGTATTTAGAAGCAATTAGCAAAACAAGAAGAAGATATAGACACTATATGCAGAGATACACCCATGATACATTACACTTGCATATGACACTGCTGAGCTCCTTTAAAAATATTTATACATGAAAAAACATCTTTGTATTATCCATGCTTTTGAATAATCCACACCACAGACACCCACAAGCAGGGGTTTAGAAGAATCCCCAGGGTAAGATAGGCCATGGGGGTATAGCTTTGGCAGATAAGTGGCATCATGCTGTTTGGGGACTTTCTCTTACAGAAGTTACACTACTGTTGAAACACCATTTTTTAAACAGAGAACCTGTGAGTTAAATATGAAAAACTATACATATTTTATTCCAGAATTTTAAATTAGGCTGACAGGTTTTGTAACAATACTGAAGCATACATACAAGCAAAATAAGAGCAACCAAACTTCTAGAGTAACAAAGGTTCAGTACAGCTAGGCAATTCCACAAAATGTTGTGAAAAAATACCTCCTTACACACACAATGACATTTGAGAGCTAAGAACAAAACAAAAAAATGCAAGATGCTTCTTTTGCAAATCAAAAATTAAAGTTTCTATTTTATCAACAATTCAAATCCGTGTTCAGATGAAATCTCTGAACAGCTGCACATAAACCCTTCAAGGTCTTATAAACTAGCCTGCCTGTAAAAACAGGATCAATTCATCATTTGGGCTAGAGAGAGAAGCTAACAGAAAGAAACTAAGAATGCCAACTATTAATAGAAGTAAAATACAGAAATAGGATATCAAAACTTTGCAAAGAAAACCATCTCCTGAGCAGGGCTTTCAGATATGTTGTCACAGCATGTTGAAATCATCAAAAGAAGCTGCACGCTTACACTGCTGTAAAGGATGCTATATTCAACAGCAGTTCATTTTCGCGAACAGTCGAAACACCACATGATATGATTTAGAGTCAGCTACAGACTCGGTATTATCCCAAAGCAATTGATTTCCACTGGGTCTGGTCTCAGTCCAGAGCTATTAATAGGCTTCACACATTAATCCAGTTTAGATGCTTGTGTCATGTAGAGTTGTCACTTTATAGGTTAATAAAAATATAATATTCAAGCAGTGGAGAAACTTTACAATAAAGAGACAACATTGAGTCAGCCAAAGACAAGGCAAGAACATATTTTTCACTTTGTTTAGTCAAGGAGCTATCAGACCAGGCAACTACAGGAGATGACACCTGATCACAAAAAAAGGCATTTGCATCTCCTAGGAGACATAGCAGTTCTCAGTCTAGCACTCTCAGAGCATCCCCTGAGTTGCAGAAATAGCCCATTCTGGCAGTGTGAACGCATTTGAATGGAGGTCCTGTGAAACTCCAACAAGAAAGTAAGCCATGGAAGCTAGCGCATGTCTCAGGGAGATGAATTAACTGGGATAGCAAGAGATATAATTCCTGATGAGCTGGGTCAGGAATGCATCTAAAGTAGGTCAAAGAAATATTGACAGAGATGGTGCCATTTAGAAATCGATATGGCATAAAGCAAGCTTTGTTCTCATTCATTTCTGTACTTGGATTATTTTTTGGTCTTTGTAAGAAAGGACAAAAATAAACATTTAAGTTTCATCTGAAACTTCTGTCAATTAAAGGTTTGAAGCTATTTTGCTAATATCAAGCATTTGACATCTACAGAAGACAGTATTAAAACTGAGACTGTAAGCCTTCAGAAGCTATCTGACATTGGAGGGGAAGAAATATTTTGGAGTGAGAAGTGATTGTCAGAAAAACTCCCCAGCACTGAATAATGTAAGAACCTTATCAGAGCCTCAACTCTGATGTAGCTGTGAAATCATCTCACTTTGATTTTCTGTAAGATTTCATCTAGCAGCCCTATATAGTCTAAAGGAACTGTTTGTAGCTTATCATCTTTATAGAGCTGATCCCACGGGACTCATAACCCTTAAAACTGCTGTAACTACACCTTACTTCTTAAAAGTGTTACCTGAATGTCTGCCTTTCTCTTCAAAATGGCACTGGAAAGAGAGAAGGGCAACATCCATTTCTGTCCCCTAAAGATGCATGTGAGAGGCAGCTCAGAGGGAAGCTGACAGGATTACTAAATGCTGCCTGGGAGAAACTACCACTAACTACACCAGGAAAAGTGAAAGTGTCTAAGAGAGTTCAAAATACAAGAGGTGATCAACTTGGAATTATCCAGAAACATGTCATAGGACTCGTCCTGGAAGGTCACAACCCAAATTACTGTGCAATCACTTCCCAAGTTCACGAATAAAGTAAAGGACAACCCAGTAAACTAAGTATGTTATGCAGAATTTAGAACATCGCTTTCTGTATAAAAGCTATTCACAGCTTCCTTGTACAAAGAAAACGAAGATGTAAAGACCGGTGGAGCTGGCACAGCTCTAAGAGCAGCACAGGAGCAGGCCTGGGCTGTCTTGAGACTCAGAAAAGATGTTATGCAGCCTCAAAACAGGCTCCAGCCTCTTCTATAGTAGTATCAGAAAGGGGGCTATTGCCTCTCTTGAAAGACAGAGGTATGCCTTAGGCCTTTACATCTGCATGTTGATCTTTCCTGAAAGGATGCTCAACATAGAGTTGTATCCAACTGAACAAGTTAATGGGACAGGAGAGGGGGACTGCTCTGGGGACATGATCTCAAGTTAAAGCTGCTGCAACCAGTACAATATCCAGAAAGGAAGGACCTCATCAAATAAGATTACACATATGAATATGCCCACACAGAGATATGTTATAGTCTTGAACATGCAATCCAGGTATTAAAACACAGAGAAGAAAAGAATTAGACTCTTCAATACAAATTTGTAACTTTTAATCTACTACAATGAAAGCATTAAATGTTCCTCAATTTATTTGCTCAGTCTTCACTTAGCAATTCACTTAGCAGAAGAGATGGAAGGATAAAAAAAAAAAACTACTCTAAATTTATTTGGATGCAAAATAGATTAAAAGAAAATGGGAGAGTGGGAATGGAGTAAAAAAAAAAAAATAGGAATAGTTTCTTTTTAAAAAGAAAAGTAATTTAGGTTAGAAATAATTCCTGTTACTAAAATTATTTTTTTTCTTTTTTTTTTTTTTTTTCCTTTATAATTAAGAGAAACTATTAAAAGCTTGATACAGAAGGGAAATATTTTGAGGATATCCAGCTTATTCTTAGTTCCAGATCTGCCAGTAAAAGCTGTAATTCCAAATTGGAAGAAAATAGTTTTCAATTGCCAAGTAACCAAAGCACAATTATGCAATTGAGTTACCCCCAGCTTTCTGAAGTGTTTATTCCAACGCTGTAAGTTGACTATGAAGAATGTTGAGTGCTGTGAGAGTTGGGTAACTTAAGTATTTAAACAAACATTCTCCCAGTGTAAATAAAATTGATATAGCTGTGCACAGTATATAGGGGCACATCAGCCTATAATAGCGAACACATAAAACTGTATTATTTGCAGGAAATCTTCACTTACGAGCTCTCTGTTTAAGTATTTGTAATGCAGCCAGAAAAAGCAAATGTAAATTTGTAATCATTTTAACGCAGAGCAGATCTAGAATAAGAACTAAACAACCTGACAGTTCACTGCTCTAAATCTATAATATTCGGTCTTAGTACAATGTAAGCCCCTTCGCATCTGTCTTTACCACAGTGCTTTATCCAGTCGTTTCTGCTTTAAAAACTGGTAAGCATTAAGTAACAATGAATGATGTTATTTTTGTCAGAGAGAAAGTAAAATCCTAAGCTTCCTGAACTTATTTGGGCCAAAGATTTAATAAAAATTGATTCCTGCCTTTCTAGAATTTTGGAAAGCCTTTCAACAGAAAACAAGTCTAAGCATTGGACCAGCCAGGACCCAGTACGACACCAACTTCACTGAAATGTCTCCACCTGCATGGAGAATCTTGCAGGTAAAAAGCATAAGTCTGAACACTGCTGGCAAGGCACAGAAACATTTCCTTCCATGCTCAACAAACAGACCTATTTAGTGGTGTGAAGGTGCTGACATCGACTTTAACATTGTGTGACTGGCGGCATAAGGTGACAGAACCTATTTACTATGTGATTCTCAGCCTCTTTCTTCAACATATTAAAGAAATACCACCCACTAAGGTCTTGAAGTGTTTATTTCCATCGATGACAGATTCTCCACACCTATTTTCTACCTGAAATTTCTAATAGCAAAGAATCAGCGAGCAATTCAGCATTAAATTAGCACTGGTGACCTGTATATATTAAAACCAACATTTGTATTCTCTAGAACTGTAGAACGATACACCTGAGCCCATTACAGTCTCCTGGGTAGAATCAAAATACCACACAAACACAACTATGAAAAATGAAAGCTTAGATTTAAATGAGTGTGAAGCTGTCATGTGCTGGAGAAGAAACACTTGGATGTGTATTTAGAATTGTGTCAACAGTTATCTTCCTGTCTATGGTGAAGTTGACCCCCTTTTTAGATAGTGTTCAAACTATCTTTTTCAGGAATTATAATCCCATAGGCACATCAAAATTTATTCTAGAAAGTGAGTATTACACCATTTGTTGGGATCAGATGGCACTAACCAGCAGGTATTTTCCCCATACTCCAAGACACTCTCAAGGCTTCACCTCTCCCTGTGGCCCAGGTGATGGGTTTACTGGAACTAGAATTTAGTACTTAGCTTCTAACTGAAGTGACAGAAACAGGGAACACAAAGATCTCTCAGGTAAACAGAGATATGCGAACCAACATGCCAGCACGTTCCAGCCCTAAACCGTTATGGGATAGCACTGAGGGCACCTCTTGGCTTCAGAGAAAATGCAGGTGAGGGACAAAGAGGGCAGCGATCAGTGAACTCATCAATGTCTATAAACACCTGAAGGAAGGGTACAGTAAAAATGGAGCCAGGCTTTTTGAGTGGTGCCCAGTGCCAGGACAAGGGCCGATGGGCACAAACTAGAACACAGGAGGTTCCCCCTGAGCACCAGGCAGCACTTCTGTGCTATGCAGGTGCTGGAGCACTGGCACAGGTTGCCCAGAGATGCTGGGAGACCCCTCCTTGGAAATCTTCAAAAGCTGCCTGGACATGGTCCTGGGCTACCTGGGGGCTGAACCAGAAAACCTCCAGAGCTCTCATCCACCGTGAGCCATTCTGCAATTCTGAGTCCATCCGGCTGCCTGTGCTTCATCCAACGGACCTCCGCACAGATGGAGATCCTGAAGCATTTCAGATTCCATTTCAGACAGTCACAGTTACAAAGAGATGTTCCTCTAAAAATGTTGCCCTAAACTTCACAATTTTCCTCTTAATTACGGAACAAAAATCCCTCAGGGCTACTATGCAAGAAGGAAGTCTACTTCTTTATCTTGCTTTACACACTTGCTTTCCAAGCTTTGATTTGATTTATCAGGTTTGTTACTAAAGATTGTCACAAATGAGAAACTAAAGCCCTATTTGCAAAGCAACTTCATTATGGTGCATGAAGCTTAACTCGATAGCTTTCCTATCATCGATGCAATCATTACAAGCAACGGAGAGAGAAAGGTGGGTGGTGGTGGGGAGAGAGGGAGGAAGAACATGTGAGAGAAAACACAATGTCTATAAGCTTGACTGGCATAAATGCACTTCTCACTTTCCTCCTGCTGTGTGAAGACTTTTGTTTTCATCTAAGCTACACAATATTTCATATAATATTATGTGATCTGACAGCCTGTCTTCAATTGTGTCATTATATATTAAAAATGAGGAAAAAAAGCCCACAGACGCTGTATTATCTATCCTACTTTCAGGAAGTTGTATTGTTTTTTTTTTTCCAAATCTAATATATATCAGAGGCATTCACTAAAAAGAATGCTTAATATAATCTACATTGCATCGAAACCTAACATTTAATAATGAATTAATATTTCAGGATGCAAAGTGTAATCACTGCCCGGTTCTTAAGCACTGAGCCCTCTCTTCTTCTTAGAGCTTATCTGCAGGCAACTATCTTGCTATCATGGGAAGCAATCACTCAGATCATTTAACAAAATGCCTCACAAATGCCTATGCCCATAGCCACAGTCACATCCCCATGAGTTGCCCTGGGGGAGAATGATTTCATAAACCAAAGAGCTCTGCTGAATGTGTCCTGCCTTCCAGCCCACAGGTTTTCATTTGTAAAAATGAGACAGGAGCACTTAAAGGGATGTGGAGTGCAGTGAGAGACACCTGCAAACACATCCTGGGCAAAGTTTGACAGGGGGTTGAAAAACTAGCTGATTAAGTGTCCAGTGGCCTAGGACAACTTTGTAAACATTTTGCTGCCCAAAAATGACTCCTCTCAGGTCAAAATCCAAAAGTTCTCCTAACTCCTTGCTCACACTGAGAGAAGACAGCATTTCTAAAATCCTCTTCTTCAAAAATATGCATTTTTAATGGATCTAAACTCCATGAAATTTCAATGAGACTGACCAGACAAACAAACTTTTTAAAGTTTGAAGACAGGAAGGATATTTTACTTTTTCCAGAAGTAGGCAGGTAGGATAGTAACTGGCATTTACTCACACCTAGAAGCTTGGACGCTTTCACAACCTCTCGTTTCCCATGACACGCATACAGCTAAGTCTATGCTGCAACCACACACGCTAAGATTGCTTACTTAATATGAATTTTTTGGGATCCAGCATATACTTGCACTGTATATTTTGTCGTATGCAAAGAAACCAAAGTTGGTTCAAAGCAACTCAAGCACTTGAAGCAGACTAATATATTGTTTCTTGTGCTTTCAGGCATTACTGAAAACAATAGCTTTAGCAACCCTAAAATATACTTTATCATTTATTTTACTATCTGATTTTAAAAGCATTCTAGAAAACTCAGATTTTCACATCAACCTTTACAGAACTGTCTGGAATTGATTTTACAAGCACACAACTCACTTTTGCCAGAAAATGCCACTAAATAAACAGAATGGAAAGTGAAGCCGGTAATAAAAATACAAGGGTTTTGCACATGATATCTGCATGTAATGTACATCTGAAGCCAGACTAAAATGAACAAGGAAAAGACCTAGAAATTCAGTATTGTTTTCACTAACACTATGTGACAGGAAACCTTAATATCATAACCAGTCTGTGTTACCTAGGGTGCTTACTCATAAGAACACACACACCAGGTAGCCAGATGTGAGCACTGCTCTTCCCAGGATCTACACCTTAACTGTAAAAAGAAGCTAAGGAAAAAAAAACAAAGCAAACCACACCTAAGGTAGTCAAAGTTTATTCATGTAAGTGGTGATTCAATATAATTTGTCAGTATTTAAAAAGCACAGTAATTTCTGTCGCATCAGGTTATTATTCTGCCAGTCAGCTCTGACTTATTTTCCACTAGCAATGACAACAACTGGATTTTGAACATATTTCTTTTCCTTTGATATCTGTACCTATGCACTTGCATACAGACATAACTGTAAAGAACAAAGAATGAAATACACAGACCACATTTTCAAACAAGGAGGTGACATAAAAACATATTTTTGTGAGGAATTTGTGCACTAACCTGTCTTACTAGAGAGAAAGAATCATTTACTCTTTAAAATATGCTGTGTTAGATTGTGGTCTTCAGCCTGTGAGCAAGGAGGATACATTAATACAGTACAAGGAATAAAAGCAGCAATGAAAGGAATAAGAACAACTGGGGAAAACAGCACACATCTCAAATCCAGGGTATGAATTTCCTATAATTAAGTTTGTGATTTTAACAATACTTGGCAAAGCCATTCTTTGAAGCTATTCAAAATGTACTCTCTTCTCAAACATTAAGCAAGAAAAACAAGCTAAATACGTCAAGTAAATTATGCAGAGAGATCCAGACACTTGCGATGTGATCCAAAAGATACTTAAAGGTTGTGACATTGAACATGGTAACAGATGCTGAGAACCCAGCTCCTGGAGCAGAAACCACTGCCCTTAGGCGCCTGAAGTTATTCTAAAGTGGGTGGAGAAAAAGAAGTTGCCTAAAACTAGACCAGGCTCAGAACAGGAACCCCCAAGCAGCCCATGTAAAACACTCAACACAGAAGAGTGTCTTAATTTTTTTTTCCATTTACAGAGACTAAACTGAATGGCAGAGACATACAGAACCATAAAACTGCAATCCATATTGTCAAAACAGCTGCTGCATTACAGATTACAGTCATCAAATTGCAACTCATATTTTGTTTACTGTAGTTAAGCATCTAAACCACTAGAACATGCTCTGCCATTCATTTTGCAAAAATGAGTGCAAGCCAGAGAAAGGAAGGAGGGATAAAGCTGTCTCCCTGTCCACCACTGTGGGACTATGCCCAGGTCGGGGCCTGCTGCTGTAAGGAAGGCATAGATCTACTGGAGTGAAGCCACTGGATGGTCATGTGAGGAGAACTGGGTCTGATAAGCCTTAAATAGAGTCTTATTACTATCAGAGATGACCTAATGCCACATGCAGAGAAGACGGAAAACAGAGGAATATGCAGATGCAGAAAATAACCAACTCTTATTAGAGGTATGGAGAAAATCATTCCCTGTGAGAGTGATCAAACACTGGAGGAGAGCCTCAGAGAGGCTGTCATACCTTGGAAATATTCCAAATTCAGATGGACAAGGCTCCAATTGAACCTGCTCTGAGCAAAGGGTTGGACTACAGAGCTCCAGACGTCCTTTCCCACCTAAATTATTCTATGATTCTACGACAGACCTCAGCGATTTAAAAATATATATATTATTCATATACTGGGGTACATAAATTCTTCCTAAATCTTACGCAGATGTGAATATAGGTCTGAACACCCAGCTGCACCTCACCTCCTCATGCCTTTTGTCTTCTTTCCAAAATCAAATTTTCAGTTAAAATTGTGGTTAGAGAAATCCAAAGACAGTTATCCTTTGGCCATCTGCTTACCCTGACGCTTTCATCTCCTTTCCTCCTCCTTATTTCCTTGTGTCTCTTAATTTCTGCTGTCCACGTAAAAGTAGATCCAATACAAGGGATAACCATGTAATAGCATACATTGCGTACTGATGGCTGATTGTAAACACTAACCAAAGTATATTGGTTAACATACTGGTTAATAAGAGCAGATACACCATATAGAAACATGCCATTAATGTTATGTTTACATGGGGTTAATAAACTGAGTAGCAGTAATATGAGTTGTAGGGAAGGAAGCAACTCATTGCTGATGGCCGTAAGCACAGGG
This sequence comes from Alectura lathami, assembly GCA_013399715.1. Classification (NCBI taxonomy): domain Eukaryota; kingdom Metazoa; phylum Chordata; class Aves; order Galliformes; family Megapodiidae; genus Alectura; species Alectura lathami. Next base: position 118,382 of record VXAV01008042.1, on the reverse strand, counting down.
GAAGAGGCNCTTCTTTCTTTTACATGAACAACTGAAAAATAATTTTAAAAGGCACAAAAACATGGTGAAATAAAATTTTCTTTGTTTTTGAAATCTACAATTACCGGAATTCTTTCTTAAATAAAATGGGTATATGTTATTGTAATATACCTTATTATAACTTTATTTACTTTGTGACAGGTTTAAAAGTGTAAGTGTGAATACAATTTCATTCTTCTTACCAAGAAAAATGAAATGCCAGATAAACTCTGGATACATTTAGAAGAGATACAGTGTAGTATTACCTTACAGTATGCAAAAAAAGAATTATTAATCTACAGTGTAGCTTGNCCTGTTCTTCTTTCTTTTACATGAACAACTGAAAAATAATTTTAAAAGGCACAAAAACATGGTGAAATAAAATTTTCTTTGTTTTTGAAATCTACAATTACCGGAATTCTTTCTTAAATAAAATGGGTATATGTTATTGTAATATACCTTATTATAACTTTATTTACTTTGTGACAGGTTTAANATATATCATACCACAGGAACAATGTAATCAAGCCACTGCATTGAAAAAAAAAAAATTGCAAGTGAATCACAATTCCAGAACAGCGGCGAAAAAAAGAGAGCAGGCTGAACTAAAACAAAAAAGTCTGACATGCCTTAGATCTGAAATACTTGGGGATATAAATTATGTTTTAAAATGACCAGGTTTCATTGGAAAATCTTGCAGCAAGCGTACTAATGCTCCAGCTAGTATCAAGGAAAGGGCCATCACTGATTCCAAGCAACTGCTCCCAAGGAAACATCTTAAAATCTTTCATGAGCATACGCAAAAATAGAAGAAATAAACAGAAGAAAACCACAGTTCTCTTTGCCTTTCTTTGCACACAGTGTAGTCTTTGCTTCCAAACCCCCTTCTAAGTGAGCTTAATCGGACGAATACTCAACAAAACCAGTAAATAATCAGTGATGTTCACCGAAAGCAAAATTACTTTACTACATAGAGAAAACTAACAGAAAAAGTAAAATCCACCACATAAATCTCATGTCCAAATTGGACTTTCCTTGGCAGTTTCTAGCAGTAACAGGAAACCTTCCTAGCTTATGATGATGAAGTAACAAAAAGGCAAACCTACATTCTGTCTTGTACCTATAAATGCTGTAATTTATTACCTTAGGTCTTTCTATCTTGATGTTTATTCATTAAAGAGGTAGCCAGAAACTGTAGCTATAAGAACCTTAGAAAGCAATCATGCTGTTATTAGCATGATAACTGTTTATGCTCATCTGAGAATGGCAAAATACTGACAAATGAAATAAACAGGGTAGAAAAAAAAAAAAAAGACAAAGACAGAAAAACAAATCAACATGCCACATAAGCCAGTGGAGTAGACATAACGATTTATTTCAGTTTTGCTTGGTAAAGTAATGCCTTCTCTTAACACCCTTAGGTTTTGAAATTGATGACTCAAAGGCTTTCTGCACTACTAACGACTGTCAAGTGAGACTCAATAATTTAGCACTGGTTTGTCATATGACTCTGACAAGTTATGTTTGCCTTTTTG
>VXAV01008042.1:95454-113271 GCA_013399715.1 Alectura lathami | reverse complement strand
GATCATTTATACCATATTATTGGAGTTAGCATTCACAGCTGAATATTCTTTCCTCACCATTTTTAATGTCCTATAGACTAGCGCAGCCTAGCATAATGCCATTTATTCCAAGTACCTGAAAACACAGATTCTTTCAGAGACTCATAAGGATTCATGCATTCTCATCTAATGCACAGTGCCAGTAACTAGTTAAATCCTGCTCACCAGTCTGGATTCACTCCCACATTCCCACATGCCATTATTTAGACAGCAGTAACCGAGAGAGGAGAAGCTGACGGCTTTTTTCACCCCCCAAAATAAGATTTTTAAATTTAAAAATACTTTTCAAAGCCAAACTGTGAGAAATGAATTACAGTGTGAATGGCTAATTGCAAATAAAAAGGAGACACATCTAACAGCGCTTACCAAAAATGAACGCACACACATACTGATATGATTGAGTTTCAGGCAGGAAGTCATGTATTTTTACATGTAAATAATACCTCTGAGCTGTGATCATCCTTTGGCAACACTGAAATGGCATATGTAATTGCTAAAGTCAACAGATTTTCTTCAAGAGCTTTGCTGCTTATGTTTACTATCCAATTTTACAGAGATTAATTTCACAAAAACAGAATTTTTATGTGGCATTATCCCTAGGGGTATGCAGTCATCACTTTGCATAATGGAATTTTAGTAGGTAAAAGAATAGCTCAAAGAGTTTTACAAAGAAAGAAATACAACTCATCCTGTTTAAAAAAATGCATGCACAGCAAACAAAAAAATTAATTTGGAATATATCCATGTGCATTTCCTCCCTTTTCTGGGGGCTGAAAATTGAAATTTTCATCTATGAATGTTAGTTTGGATTTCGCAATGAATAAAACAGTCCTCCTGTGAAATTGTGGGAACGAGAATATTCAGCCTTCCAAAATACAAAGTTTTGTGCCTGGCTTCACATTTAGTAAGGCAAATAGTTCCAAGCCACGCATTTGTGCCACAGCCAAGGCAAACACCAGTGGTGCCCTTTTCTTTTTATATTTCTTGTGTCCACAAGGTTATATATCCAATAAACTACGCCTTACATACAATGTGAGAAAAAACTGTTCTCTCCTGGTTTTCACACATGCATTTGGAAATGACAGACAACTGGTGCAGACAACAAGGTACGCATTTCAACATCCACCTTCATTCTCAGTGATTCATTACACCTGGCACAGTTTTGTAAGCCTGCTTTCCGACAGCATCTTCCCTCATTTTGAATTTACCCCCTCTTCTTAAAGCCATGAGGTGATGTATGACAGAGGGCAGGCAGGCAGGCTGGCTCTCGGCTTATGAGGACATTTTCGCTACTGACTTCCCAGGTGAACCATTTAGGTCATGAAAGAACGTTGAATGAACTGCCTCACAGATCCCAACAAGCAGAGTTAAGGGCAACCAATACATGTCTTTCCAATCTTTACTCACTAAAGCAGTGTTTTGTCCTTCCAGCATCTCTTAGCTATACAAGATACAGAGTTCTCACAAAACTTTCCCTTTGACAAATTATCTTCTCTCCTGGAATAGTATCAGCATTCGTGTTGGCCCCACAATGCTGACTAAGACATACTGACCTGACTTTTTTTTGTTTGTTTGTTTTAAGATGGGTTTTCATCACGAAGGAGTTACCAGTCATCAATTTAACAAAGTAGATATCAAAGACTATACGGGAAGATGCTATCTTTTAGAGTATGGGATTTATTGAGCTTTTTCTATTGATGGCATCAATATAAACTTGAACTGGGGCATGAAAATATAAATCAAATGTTACAGCAGCTCTTCTTCTTCATTGTCCTTGTAACACCATTCACATCTGGTCCTCAGGCATTTGTGGGAATAACTGAGATTCCCATTGAACTTTGTCGACATTGCAAACCTGAATAAAAAGTGAACAAAGTATTTGTGGGTATAATACAGGTTTTCCTGGAAGGCGGAGGATCAGTGCTTCTTCTAGATTCTGTCTGCAAAGAATCTACTATTTCCAGTCACTTCTGTTCAACAGTCACACTAAGCATTTTTCTAATCAGAAAATAAACTGTTGGTTTAAACTTTCCTCACTGAACAAACAACATAAGGAAAAGAGCTGAAATTGGATGGATTTCCACAATACTGTTAAATGCTTTTATTCTTTAAACTTCTCTTCAGTTTCCTGAATATTTATTTACTGAATTCCTGAGACTTACAAGAAAGCCAATTCCTCACATAATTCAAACTCTCCCTTCAAATTAATTTTTGGTGCCTTTAATTGGTGCCTTTCAGAACAATACCTATTTTTTTTTTTTTGGCTGTTTTCTTTTCATTATTTTTTGCTAGTGTTAGAAAATACTTCCAGATTCCTGCATTCTATGCTGTAGCAATTTTCTAAATTTTAATATAATGCCACAAGAAGCAAAAGGGTCAACATTATTATTTTTTGTTATGGCATCAAACCAAAAAAATAAATCAGTCTCCCAGCAACAAGAACGCTACTCGTGCCATAGGAGGATTGCTGACATAATTAAAATGCTGTTTCAACAAACACAAATACTTTGGTCATATTTACTTTCTAGTACTTCAAGAACAACCTAGTTTGAAACAACACACTTGAAATGGCTGGTTCAGATGCTGTATTTCCTTTCATTCAAATGATTTCTCACAGGTCCTTATCATAATCTGTTGGGAAAGGTCATTTTGAGACAATATGTTGAAGAACCACCAATTGCTGCACATATATAATTTCAAATGTCCCACTGAGGCTTTCTTCCCTCTTCAAGTTTAAGTATTCAAAGACTGATCAAAATAAAATAAAAGCTATAATGATGTCAAATTATTATAAGGAAAGAAAGGAGAAAGACAGCAAAACCCTTTTTAAATAATGCATTTGAAAAAGCTAGCTACTCCTGATGCTCACTGTATCCATCTGTCTTTAGTAAGGCATAGGTACTGTGGGCTAATTAAATGTTAATGAAATATAAATAATCTGCTGGTCTCAAAGCATTAGCTAAGGAGCGGTAAACTGCACAACAGCTGCTGCGGCTCACCAAAAGTGCTCACGTCAGCACCTCAGACAACATTTAAAATCTGGCTTCAAAACATCTGAATGAAATAATAATGACTTTTTCATGTAACTCATTGCAAAGGACCTGCAATTATTTTTGCTTAAGACAGAGGTGAAAGGTCCAAGTGATAGCAACAAATGCTGAAGTGTTTCACTGCGGAATACAACTAGATAACAGAATTTTCATCTGCTGTTTTGTTAAAATATTTTTAAGTAAAGCACAGTGTCTGTAAAAGCAGTACTGCATTAAGACGCTAATGGTACTGACAAAAGAAAGTAATACCAGAAACATTCACGTTAGGTGCACAACATCTTTACTCCTGTCCCACAGTATCATGGCCAAACAGCACAGCAGGCAAAAGTAAGATTTAAGCACAATCCCCATTTAAATCTCATTTTTATGCACAACCTTCCTCCTAGGAAGAATGAAGGCTTACATTTTGTTGTGACCCTGCTAAGAATAAGTAGGAAAGCCAGGAAAGATCAGCATAGTAAGTGAAACATCACACACAGGACATGCAAGAAGCTCAGTTAGGGCTTCAGGTAGATCACAGCATGTGCTGACACAGAACAAGACATCACACACACGCCCATAGCAAGCACTGTAAAGGCTAACTAACGCCAACAACCTCTTGCTTAAATTGTATCCCTAAAATGGAAATCCTTCTCAAAAATGGCAGAGGCGTTCCCTCAGCTCAGGCTGCGTCCATAGTCTTCCAGCCTCTTTCTGCCAGGTAGCGAGCTGGGGGTTAGGCAACTCATCTGCCTGGGGCAGCTAAAGAGGGCACAGTGCAGATGGTCCCAGACAGGGGCTTGTGCTCCCTCCCTGCTCTTAGAGAGACACCACCAACAAGGAGGGGATACCAAGCAGGTTGCCAGAAGATCCGAGGTTTTACAAATTGAAGTGAATCAACATCTTCAAAAATTCCCAGATGACAATGAAACAACCCCTGTTGTGCCTATTGTGAGAAGTATGGTCAGTATTTCAAAGAATCTGATTTTCAGTAACAGCAGGTCAAACATTTGTCTAGCATACTCAAATTCATGTTCTGGTGTCAAAACTGAATTCCATATCTAGTAAAAACATTTTTCCAAGTGAATCTAGAGCCTTCCTAACTTAACAGCAAACACGAGGTATGCCATATCGCTTAACCCAATACTGAATTGCACTGTCCTTTAGGATGGAACCCATTGGCCAAGCAAAATCAAAGCACCTCTGACCAGGATGGGAAGGAGGGAACGTCACCTAACTGAAACTGTAGGGAGGATAAAGTAGTCAATGCTTAACCGACCAAAATGAAACTCGGCAAGAACAGGGAGGGTTTTCCTCAGAAGAGCTATGGGATCCTTAATGACCACAAATCATCAGACTCATGATTTTACATTCAAAACCCAGATCCTCACGACTCCGAGTCCTTAAGATTTCTGTTGACAATTAGGTAAACATCACCTGTTAGCTCACAAACACCCATCTCCTTTTTCTTTAGCCTTACCTAATTACACTTCCATTTAGTCACTATGTCAAAAAGAAAAAAAAAAAAAAAGTAAACAATCTTGCTTATTTGCTCTTTGTATTACATCTTCATATCTAGCCCTAAAAAATACTATTATTTGAAATACGTACTCCAGATTTCAAAATTTGTTATTATGAGACAAATGAAAAACAGTGGAATGTTACTGTCATCTTCAAAATTCTCCTACTTAATTGGCGAAAATACAAAGAGATTTCAAGTTTCTCTCTTTCTTTTCTTTTATTTAAAAAAAAAAAAAAACTTTTTTAAAAAAAATATTTAGCTCATAGCTTTACTCTTTTGAAGAAGTCATTATGCTCTTGTAATCTTTTATATTTTGCTTCTTTTTAAGCTCTTGTCCACATGCAGAGAGGCAATTAAGGAGTTTTTGTGTGCAACTGCAAATAGGTTTGATTGCAGTCTCTCATACCACCAATTTCCCTGATCGAAGACATGTTTGAGAATGCATCAACCTTCACACTGAGCAATATGTGGTCTGTGGATCTTTAAAAATATGCACATCATACTTACTCCTACAAAGAAGACTCAAAAAAGGAGGCAAGATCCATGTTACAATTTAACTGTCTAGATTTCTTTGAAAACTCCAGAAGCTTTCCTAACCTTTCTGACCAAAGCAGCCAATTAGAGAGTCAGTAAGAGTCAGATACAAAGTTCCCATTTTTTTTTTTTCCTTAAGTATGGTGACAATACATAACATACAGCACTTGAGAAGTTAGAAACTGAATCTTAGCTTTTCACCTCTCAGCTGAAATCTGTCTTTAGGCTCTGATCATTCTCTTTGCAATTATATGAATGCAGCATATGAGACCAAAATGTTGGGTTACTCTCTATTAAACATTTTCTATACACAACATTGTGTACAAATGCACAAAATATGTTTTATTTCATTAGAACAATTATTTTTTGTCAGTAAGCCATTACTATTCCAAAAGAAGAATTTCAAATCAGTGTTACCATTCTGACGGAATGGGAGGTCTGCAAGTATCGGGAACTTCAGTTATATTAGTCGAAAAAAACTTTCAAAAATGAAATGAACTTCTTTTTTGTGTTCTGGTTTCCCTTGATACTGAGGTATGGTCAGCACAGTCTGGAATGCATCTTCCATGGAAGCACTCTGTCACGACCATTTCCAAGTGAAAACAAATTTGCTTCTCTAAAACCATGTGCAAGTCTTTGTCAAGCAGTATTTGTTACCTTCACTAACTAAAGGGTTTTTAACAGAGACAAAAATACTTTCTGCCTCATCACGGTATGCACAAAAAGCAGGACTTTATACTTTAAAACACAATGGGAAAAAGACAGTGTTGTCTCTCCATTTGTTGATTCACTGCACATAATCCTAATAATGATAATAACAAAAGCACTGCTGAACTATGGGCCTTCTCCAGCTGCTCTTGAGGTATTTTTTGTTATTCTCTTCTTTTTAGAGGCCTTAGGTAGCTAAAGAGTCTGTTAAAAAAAAAAAAAAAATGACAGAGACCTTCAAGATTCTTTTGCAGCATTAAAGCTTGTATCTTTCTCCCTCACTATTAAGAACTACATGGCAACACAAGGGAGAGTGCCGTAAGAAAACTGTTTCAATTCCAGCATACTGTGAGATTAATAAACCATGAAAACCTGACATTATTGCAGATACAGAGCGTTAATTGCCTTCAGACAAAGCTTTAAAACCATACTCCATAAAAGTGTACACAAAATACTTCATTTTATTTGGTGGAAGGAAGCGGGATCAATGGTTGACTTCAAAAACACCTGCAGTTTCTGAAATGCTACTGTAACTGTAAAATGTTATTTTTTGTAATTTAAAATAATTATAACTAAAATAATTACAGAAAAGAAACAGCATGTCTGGGTCAACAGTCAGGACTTGCAGAGAATCAAGACCAGTCCCACGGCTATGCCGACATGCCTGCTGTGTTACAATATACTGCTGTCATGTCCTCAAGCATCTCCAGCATCGCAGCAACCCAGCTATTCCAACTGCTCTCATCCCACTTGCCCACAGCTTCCACATCCTTCAGCATGTCCAACACATGCAGCTGCCCTACCCCATGTAGATGGCTGCTGCCCAGTACAATTTGTTTTGCAGGGTTCTCTGGGAGTCCTTCCTATCACTTGGCAAGGAATGCAGCTCTCCATCTCACTTTTATCAAGAACTGAGACTGTAGTTCAGGGAAGAGAGAATTTATGGCTTCATGTAAAATATTTGGAAACATGAAAGCCAGTATGCTAAGCTTCAAGTAGAACCCCATCATTAAAATTCTCTGCAAATTGTGACAATATGCATCTAGACACTGAGATTAAATTTAATTACTATCTCAGATTTCAAGTATTAGTGTTTGATAAATATCAATTCAACAATAGGAAACTCTGCAGCCACAACACTTTTAACCATCAGGATCTTCCCTGCAAACTTCACCGCAGAGCAGTGTGCTGGTTTCACCCTGGTGGGCAGCTGAACCACACCGCTCTCTCACTCCCCCTCCTCAAAAGAAAGGGGGAGAAAATACGATGGAAAATGGCTCAAGGGTTGAGATAAGGACAAGGAGATCCTTTACCAGTTACCATCACAGGCAAAACAGACTTAATGTAGGGAGACTAATAGAATTTATTGTCTATTGTTAACAGACTAGAGCAGTGAGAACTAAATGCAAACTAAACGTACGTATCTTTGCAGATACATACATTAGCTTACTGAATGTGTAATCTGTGCATACTTGTAACACCCACTTTTGTAAAAAACTGCCATGCAATCTTAAATTTTAGTGATGTGCCCTGTCCAGGTGAGGCAATGTTGGGAGAGTGAAGCTGGACAAAGGGGAACGTGAGTATCTGTACACTGGTTTCTAGCACATCAGGGATAAGAGGTCTGGGGCCAGCATTATCACAACAGGTTTCAAAAACTAGGCAATATGAAAATAAACTAATTCTCATCTTCAACAAGGTTTTACTGTCTGGGGTACAGATCCAGCGACATACCAGCAGTAAGAAGACTGCTTGAAAACAGACTGGTCATGTCAACAGAACCAAATAGTGGACGCTCAGAATATATTTTATGACAATGTCTGGGACGTTTCACTCACTATTAATTGCTCACGACAATACTACTGTTCATTGAAGTGACATTAAGTTGCTTGGAATACCGTAATTTTTTCATTTACAGAACTTTGCAAAACTACAGAAATGCTGAAGCAACATAAGAACATTATGTTGCATTATGTACATTATACGAATACAAATTTAAAAGCACTAAAATGTTTCAGTAACAAAATGAAGCTTCTTGCCCAACTGCAGATTTGATAGCAAAAAAATGTAATGGTCTATTTATCTTGTTTGATGTTAATCTTTGTTGATATTCCCTAAGGTCAAATATATCCACATGAGCTTATGTTTTTATATGAAATTCTGATTATTGCACAGGAGATGATGTCTTACGTTACTTTCATAAGGGGGAAAAAAGGCCAATTTGGATTCTCAGTCACTGAATTGAATCTTCAGCAGTTTCCACCACACTGCATATATGTCAACAAAAGTAGAATTTATACCAAGGAGTTTTATCAGTTTATCGATGTACACCTGGCATCTAAAAAGGCAGAAACTATTCTCCACATGATGTATCTTCTACTTATAGACATACGACTGCTAAAGTCAAGATATACAAAGTTAAAATTACTATCTTTACATTAGGTGCTAGTACACAGAAGCACAGAATATCCCGAGCTGGAAGGGACGGACCCAAAAGGGTCACAAAGTCCAACTTCTGGCCCCATACAGGACCACCCAAATCCAAACCCTGTATCTCTGAACACTGTCCAAACGCTCCTCGGACTCCGAGCGCTTGGGGAGCTGCCTTGGGGAGCCTGTTCCATGCCCACCACCCCCTGGTGCCAAACCTTTTCCTAACCCCCAGCCTGACCCTCCCCTGACACAGCTCCATGCCGTGCCCTTGGGTCCTGTTGCTGTCCCCAGGGAGCAGAGCTCAGCGCCTGCCCCTCCGCTCTGCTGTGAGGGAGCTGTAGGCCGCCATGAGGCCTCCCCTCAGCCTCCTCTGCTCTGGGCTGAGCAAACCACGGGACTTCAGCTGCTCCTGATACATCTTGCCCTCTAGAACTTCCACCATCTTACATACTTGAACAAAAAATACATGGTTTTCCAGAGATCTATTATTCAACTTCAGCTTGGCTTTGAATGTCTTAAGTAGATCTTGCTCTGTTTGGGGGGAAAAATAAAAAATAATAAAAAATAGATACTGGAGAAAGGGACAAGATTTTTCTCTGGAACAATGTTAGGTTGTACAGCTAGTCATTTGAAATGACTAGAAAGAAAGAGCTGGATTTCAACAAAACTCTACCCTCACAACACTTCTGCTGGACTCAGCAATCATAAGACATACACACAAGATTCGCGTGGAAGCAGAAGAGCAAGCTAAAAGCATTACATTAAAACAACCAAATTTTGTTAGAGGGACAGAGGGCACTGAATAGCATCTGAAAGCAGCTTTTTCCTATATAACATTCTTGAAGGTGTCATATACCGACTAAAAACGCTTTGCAAAACCAGTGAGGCTTTTAGATTTTGCTATGTTTGCATATCATGTATCTGCTTCTCAGATCTTGCATGCTACTGCATACTATCAGCACTAAAATCTTTCAGAACAAACATTTGAACACAACTCTTTTCTTGCTTAGTGATGTAATACATTCAAGACTATTTTTTTTTCTCTAATGTGTTTATAATAAAATGATCACAACAGTGGGAAAGACGAGCTTTAAAGCAATATTGCTGGGCTTAAAACAGCATGAGTTCACTAGAACAAGCTGAAAAAATATCTTAACAAAATCACATTGCTTCAGCTCTGGCTTAAAATGTTAGTTTCCAGAGTGAGAACAACAGCATGTTATACAAACAAAAACACAAGTATAAAAACATAAAACAAAATCAACATTCTGTATCATCAACAATCTACAGAATCAATATTCTGGTATCCCTTTTTGCCCCAAACACATTCCAATAATAAAAATGAAATTATGTTTGTTTTGCCTCGTTGCAGCATCATTTTACTTGTGCAAGTACTTTCAAGCACACTGGACATCCATTGGAGTTTTGATTAGGTTGTCATCAGGGAATCTACCCAGAACAAGAATTAGTGAAAGTGATAGGTCTACCCTCCACTAAGCATGCCAAAGATAATTTTATAGCTACAGCTCCTGAAAAATTTTATATTTTAGAAACTGAGGTACAGACTAATATCAAATATATTCCAGAGGAGGATGAAAATAAAAGCAGACATACCCCACCCCTGCAAAATCCTCGAAGTGATTTCTCCACAGTGATTTGAGTAAACTAAGAGCACTCTGAAGCATGAGCAAATTAAATGACTGAAGGTGCAACAACTAAAAGGGAGTCTGTGGCCTAATAACAAACCATTCTTTCAGGATAACTTTTTGGTTTTATCTTTATACTGTCAAAAATACTGCATACAGATGGAGAATAGGAAATTTCAAACTGCAGAATGTGGCTTTTTAGAAACTCCTAAAAAAACACCACCACAAACAACTATTTAACACTACAAAAACATATTTCACTGATACAAACTTCAGTCTTTTATTATCTGTCTAAAAGGCTGCCATAAAAGGTTTCTTAGAGGAAATCTAGAAGAATTATCCATAACACTGAGTGTGCAGATTAGTGTCCATATCCACTAAGCTCAGAATGAGTAAATATCCCTCCTGTTATGTTCTTAGGATATGCAGATTACAGATTATGAGGATACTCTGATTACAGATTTGGGTTTTATTATGAAAAAAATCTGCCTTGAACCAACTGAAAAAACTGCATTATTTAGGTTAAAAGCATCATTACTTTAAATGAAAAGATGACACCACATTCTCTGTCAATCAAAAAGCAATGCATAAATCACGCTTGTATAAACCATATATGCAACCAGTGAGTTTCCAAGAATGTCTCTCTGTAACTTAAAATAGATGTTAAAGAAAGATATTAAGGTTTTAAAACTTTAGCAACATCTAGCAGACTTTTAAACGCCTGTCTCAAAATGAGTTAATAGGAAAGCTTTCTTTCTTTGACTGATGCTTTTCGTTATGGAGTCATTCTTTTCCACAACATTGTTTTATTAATTTTAGAAATTTGTCAGTAGCAGAATCTACAACTCCGTGTTAATTAAAGTCATCCATACAATTTATTCCCAGTGTAGATGAAGCTCTACAATTACACATCTAACAACACCTCTAGTTCCTTAGATCCCCCATAGTACTGCTATGCTGCTGACTAACAAGGTTTCTCATTCCTAGATTGTACTAAACAGAGATTATAACTGTTTTGCACTAAGACCGCTACATTTAATTAAGATTAAATGGTTTTTGCTCTGCCTGCAGTTATGCACGAGTTATTCCCTTTCAGGTGAGTCAATAATTTCATCTCCCATAGACCAACTTTCTGTTAGTGAAAGAGGACAACAGCCAACAGTTCAAGCCCATAGGAGACGAAGGTGAATTTAATTTGCAATGAATGTGAACTTTATATTTCTGAGATTTTGATCTAGAATGTCTAAAGGACACTTGAGGATCCTGATGTAATAAAATTTTAAGAAGTGAAGAATTTGATTTCATAGAAGGTTTACTTTAAGGTATCCCTAAGTTATCACTGTAAAAAGCAAAGAATTCATCAGTATCTTTTCTGAAAAATGAAGGTTTCATCTATGATAGCAAATACATGTGCAGCTTCTAAGTTTCCACTTTATGGCATCATATTTTTATGTTAAGATTTTGGCCTAACATGACTCAACACTTCTGTAATTCTCTTCCAAACAGTGGCACAAAATCCACCTATGGGAACAGCACATTTGGATGGCTGTGGTATCATCAGTTCATGCAGAACCAAAAAATATATTTACTCCAGAATTCAGCAAGGAGATTAGGAGATGTGGATAAATACAAAGATTCAGCAGCTAGATAAGGAATCTACTTTCACCGATTTTTCTTTTTAAATGTCCTCATCTGTCGGTTCTCAGCCTATATATTAAAATTCCTAGGAAGTTGAGATTTGTTTTAATGACTCTTCCTAATGAGTTGGTTTTTGTTTTAACAAATGTCACAGAAGGATGAGTTTTACTTCGGACATATAATGAAAAGATGTGAAGAGCAGTGAAGTCCACTGGCCATTCTGTCTTGTTTTTCATTGGTGCTGCCTCTGACAGGGATAGATTCTCACAAAATCCCACTTCTTATTAGCATCTACGTAGCACGCAAAATACTCCACATCATTTTTATGCACCTCGGAAATGCTCTGGTAGACTTCAAGTCTACAGGTGAAACCTCCCTCACTGCTGGAAGGTTTCTGTGCAACATTAAAGCACAGTGATCCAGGTTTGGATTCTGTAGAAGCTGACGCTTGCCTAGCAAAGTTCCTTCACAAGGTGTAAAGCAACCACTTGGTTCAACTAGAATGCCAGGAATAATTTCTTTGCTTTTTCAAAAGGTGATTCGGGATCTTTATCTATCACAAGTGGTTAGGATCCACATTAAGCATTCCCATTTGGAAGAAGTCAGATCTTAAGTATCTAATAACTAATACCTAGTTAGAGCTCCATTACCATAAAAGATTTCAGCCTTCCCTATTGAAATCACTATGGATAGCAAATGGATTTATAAGTATCATTAATATCTAAAGTGAATTTTAAATGTACATGTAATGAGGGACAGAAAAGGTAAGAGATCACCAAATTTCTTTTTAATGGCTGGAACTGTGCAAGAGATTCTTTCGCTCTACAATCTTTGCCTCAAAAGAAAGAAATACCTTAAATTATTCAAAATGAAAATCAAGTCCCTTCTTTGTAAGGACACAACCTTCACCTCTGAATTACAGCTTTGGCCGTTATCTCTTTACATTGAATAGTTGAAAAATTCTGATTACTTTTGTTGGAAATAAGAATTCTTTTATCTTTAATTTCTTACAGTTATCAGTACTTTAAATATTGCCATGCAAAAAAAAAAAGATTTACATTTCACAGACCTGTATCATTTCAGCTTGTTTTTCCGAATGAAAGAACACTGGATAGAACAGCATAAGCTTGTCACAAAGGCTCATGCACAGGCTTAAATTTCAGCGGACCAGTCATTTGCTTAAATTTGAACAAGTGTGCAGATCTTCACAGCACTGTAGTTGAATTTTTTAAAATATATTAACTTCATTATGACACTTGCAAGCTTCACATAAAATTGCATTTATGTTAAGGCACACTTTCTGCTAAACTCAAAACAACAAATCTGTATGTTTCAAACATGGAAAAAAAACCAGAAAATTTTACAAGCTCACATGTGTATGAGGACACATGTTTTCTACTAGCTGTTGGTGGTCAGAGCAATAGTCTTGGGCAGTACACATTACTGGGCAAAAGCGCTCGGCATAATACAAGATCTAGCATTTTATCATTCAATAGACAGAGTTTTGAACGGCATGAAATTAAAGTTCACAAAGCAAATGTCAACTGTTAAACTGCCTTAGCTAACTACATTGTATTTGCTTGAATATAATAAATGGGAAGGGAGATTTTGATTAGTCTGTTGAAGGCAATGTTACAGCTGCCAAATTTCATACTTACTGAGCTGTATAACTCATGGCTATAAGTTACTACTCTTAACTGCCTTATTTCATCACTGTCTGGGGGAATTGGCAGCCTTAGGATAGGCATCATCTTTGGTCTAATTTTCCTTGCAAATCTTGACTGATCCAATTTTTTTCATTATTTTTGTTTTGGCAGATGAATAAATCCTTCCTGAACTAAATTAAAAAAGAAAAATACAGTCTTTGACCAATATGTGATGTGATGTGCTCACGTAGCCACCAGCATGCATCCAAGGTGACAGACCTTTAGAACAGACATGAATTTTTCATAGGTGTGCTTGAATGAACCAGTTTATCCCTGTGTCATCAATATACAATGGGATTCATAACCCCAAGAAACGTGAGGAGTAGACAGCAAGACAGCAAACCTGCTTTCTGCTCCTTAGCATTCATAGAACAGCCAGGGCTGAAGTACATGCTTTCAACAGCAGTTATGATCACAAAATGCATATTTCTGTTTGAAAAGACTGTCCTAATGTAAGCAAGTACAAATTCAAAATTAGCTGGCTCACAAAATGTAGTAGCTGTATTGAAATGGTCTGCAGCTAACCCCTCTTATAACAAAAACATCATGATTGAACAGAGATAAGCATGTATTCTTACATTCTCTGTCAACAAAGAGGAACATTATAAGAGATACAAAACATCAGGCTTTATCCCTCCAATGCCACTATAAAGAATACAGAAAGAGCTACAATGTTCAAGAAAAAAATATAGATTACACTTGAAAAAAGCATCTGAAAAACTATGTCAACCAAAAAAATAATTGTTAAAAATAATGTATCTGCTGTCTTCCCCAGATAACTAGTTAGCATTAGGCAATTATTTACCCATGCCAACAGTAGCATGCAGACATACTCCCATCAAGTCAGGCAGCATTCCATTCAAGATAAAATACTGTTTTTCAGTAACACTAATGAGTGAACATGGAAATGCTAAGGTATCTGTCATTTCTAGGGTCCAACGAAGGCTGTTCAGCAGGTACTTTAGGTTTCTTGTCATGGCACTGTATTGAACCACTGACACCTACAGGCACAGCTGCATATATTAATCCTTCAAGAAATGTCTCTGCAGCTTCACTGTTATGAGGTAGTACACCTCTGAGGATAAGCCATGGAACTGGCTTAGACAACGTGATTTATTTGCAAGGTACACGGGAATCCAGCACAGATGGCACAGGCATCCCATTTCATCTGACATATTTCTCCCCGCTACCGGAATGAAAATTAAGCAAATGAGCAGATGAAATCCTTTCTGCATTATCAGGAGCTCCCTAAGCCTGTGCCATTATTCTGTTTTTATTCTTATGTAAGGAAAATGTAGGCAACATGACTGACACTTATGAACCTCATCAAGGGATGATTAAAGACCTCCAGAGATACACTGCCTGTATGCATTTCCCAATAAATCTGAAATCCGGCCTGCCTCCGGTAGCTAGTAGTTTGGGGAAGAGCTAACAGTCTAATGGCTTACAGATAATATAAAGGAGGTGTGATGTATAATAGTAAACATATTAACTCATAAACTCTGCTGATTGTTTTGCTTATTTACTAATAGCTATATCATTTTAAGTAATAAGGAGGATATATTTTGAAAATATTTTTAGAAAGTGTTTGATGCCTCAGAAAAATTAGTTTAGGCTATGTGCTTCCTTCACCCAAATAAGGCTAACTTTAAGCAAACTGCAGCACAGGAAAGTAACACTGACTACCACACAAGCACACGTACGAAAATCACAGATATACAGTTTTTAAGGCAAGATTTTTTTTAAAAGTATTATTTAGCTAATACTTTAAGAATGACTCTTGCAGAATTCCCAAAGAAGTGTGCTTCCTGCACAGTCAGCACTAGCAAAAACAGTGCGTAAAAATAAACCTTCTGAAACATCTGTTTTGCCCTGTACTTACTCTGCAAAGATCATTTAAGACAAGAGATGAAGGTGGCAAATCAGACCAATGGCGCCTACGAAACTGACGGATGCAAGCCTGCTTTATTTAATCAAAAAGCAACTAGTCATTTTATAATATACTGACTGTTCAAATCACTGGAGTACCTGTAACTCCATTTAGGAATTCTTCGTGATTGCTAAGTTCAATTTAATCGCTTCAATTCAACTGAGAAAAGCAAGCTATATAAATGTATTATATATTCATCGTATTTTCTTGTCGAAAGCCAGACTTCTTGTCTTTTATTTTTTGACATGTACTGAGGTCATCCTTGAAGCAGTTACCAATGAGTGAAGAAAAAAAAACCACTTGCTTTCTGTCAGTGCTAAACAAGGTATTCTCCTTCCAGAGGATGTACACCAGGAAAAGCTGCCTGTTCCTTCCAGATCTGCACAGAGAGGCCGAGCATCACCAGCCACGATGATGGGAGACATGACTAGAGCAAGGAAGTATGTCAAACAGACAATGCTGGTGCGTGGTGAGAACTTGAGACAGGTTCACAAAGGGCTGCTAACGGAGATCAGCACAAACCCGTCGATAACACAAATTAATACCTTCACAGCCCCCAAATCTTCTTCGTGGAGAAGGATGTCGAGGTCAGGGAATATTTGGAAAGCTGAGAATAGGCCACTGAGCTCATTCAACTCCTTAGTTGTTTCCTATATATTCACTCTTGACAGCAGTTTGCAATTAAGTTGAGAAATGTAAGGTTATGAAATGATCTAAGCAAATTAAGGTCAGTGAAAGTGAAAAGCAACTGTAAAGAGAAACATTTTTTCCTCCAAAATGTAGAATCCAGGTCACTTTAGCTTATGACATTGTGGCTGGAAAATACACAACACCTCCTTGCTTTTTCAAGGCAGTATGTAAGAGAACAGGAACTATACACAGAGGTACAGGACAGATCCCAAGCAAGCAGAAACTCTTGAGTCTAGAACTTAAGAGTTCTCCTTCACTCACGACTGAACACATACAGAGAGAGAGTGAGGACTAACTGACATAATGATAAAGGAGCACTTTCCACAGCAACAAGGAATCTTCCCTTTTTCTCATACTCAACGGTGAAAAATGCTACATGTCAGTCTCATGATTGACATACTTTGATATTATATCCAATACAAAAGATTTAAGATTTTTAAATAGATCTTTAATGCCTTTGAAGATGTATTTCTCAACTTACTGTACTCTTCCTTCAGCACTAAAAATAAATGTGCTGTGCGGTACTCCACACACAGCACTCTCACTCCACAAGCAAGTACAGAAAAAGTCATATTTAGAAAGTTAACGTAACTACTGGCTTGTAGTTCAATGTCAACACATTCCAACATCTACAGCTCAAAAGAGAAACAGCACACTATTGTTTAGCACATATTTAAATAATAGTTGAAAATATATCTTCCAGGCAGTTTCTTTTAGAAGACATCAAAGAACATTCTTCCCCTTTTAAAATCCAATGTTGTATCATGAAAGTAGGTGTGCTAATTGGTCTCAGCTAGTTTCTTTCGCTCCAAGGGACCATATTTCAGATGTTCCTAACTCTCATAGATTGTACTGGTTTCAGCACAGGGCTCAGCATTACTGATAATGAAGCTTCTCAATAATTTTTTCATCCACAGAACACATAAAAGCTCTGATTAAATCAACAAGAAAAAACATTTTAAACGTTTTAATATTTGCTCTACTGCAAACTTGATGCTGTAAGTACTCTCCCTGACAGTCCTTCTTTAAAGAAATACTGAAAGTATGGTACAGATGATAATGCGAAGAACTAAAAAGATTATAAAGGTAATACAAACACCTGGTTTAGAAATATTAAGCATAACATGCATAATGTGACTATGCAGTCCTATCTTGAAAACACATGAGCTTTAGTGAAACACAAAACAGATAATTTTTCCCTATTTCTTCCTCCTCCAGCTTGTGCATACATTGTTTCCAGATGAAGTGAATAAAGAGAAAAGTATGCCAAAGGAAGTGTGAAACTGCAGTGCAGATACCATAAAGTCAGATTTATGACATTGGATTTTTTTAATTTTTTTCTTTTTTTTGTAAATGACCCCAGCAATAAAATAATTCGTCCATGTTGCTTTTTCACTCACTAATCCTCTTTGCAAAGCGCTTTTTGCTACACAATTCAAAATCCCTAACTTCAACAATGAGTAGCAAAAGAGTGAAGGGGATGCAGGAAGACAGACCAAAAAAAAACACTGCCATATTGTAGAGAGACATTTAAAAGCTTTTGGTTCAAACATTTGATACTATTTAATCTTTTCCTTGGAAACCTTTCATAGCTTCTTTGACTAAGAATATAATTTCTCTTGTATACATATAGTGGTCTCCAATGCTGAAAAACGTTTAACTGTTCCCATAGTAACCAAACCCACTCTATTATATGTATTTAATTGTTGCCTTTTCAAGTATAGTCTGTTATAGTACATGGAATCAGAGCGTTCTGTTGCCACCTAAATGATGGATTCTCTGAAGTTTATCAGCCATTCATTACAAATTGAAGTCTGCTTCCAATAATTTGGAATTTGAAGTATTTAGTACATTTTGTTATGTACTATTACATTAAAAAATAAGGCATAAGTATACAAACGTAAGTACAAAGCTGGAAGCAATAAATATTGCTTTGAACACA
>VXAV01008042.1:81059-93544 GCA_013399715.1 Alectura lathami | reverse complement strand
GTTTATCAAAGCTGTACACAAGCTGATGTTGTGAGCTGCTGTGACGGAAGCTCTAAATCTGGATTATTAATAGGTGGAAATATCTGCAATACAAGCTACTACATATTTAATCAATGTAGTATCAGCAGCAAATAGTTTTGATTTGCAACAAAGCTATATGCTACTCAACTGTGTAACTATAAAGAAAGGATTTAAAATACCAAAAGCAAAACGAGTTACCATCTTCCCTTCAGCTAAATCTCAGAGAGGAGAGGAGAGAAAGGGAGAGGAGAGGGGGAGGAGGAAAAGCAACAGCACTACCACTTCACCTTTCAAGCTACAGCCATCCACCCCTATTGTCAGTAAATCCTTACAACTAACTTACAATGTTCTCAATTCTCAATGTAAACATACATAGGGGTACTACAATCCATATTCAGAGAGCTATTCATAAGTACAATGAAAATGTAAATACAGGAGTAAGAGGGATATGGTCTCCATAGCTTCATTATCTTCAGGAAAAAAATAAGAATAAAAGAAACAAGCAAACAAAGGAGGTGGAGGTGAGGTTAAGGAGATTGTTCTTAAAATTATTTCTATCCCTTCTCTTATACGTCTTTTTTACTCTTCAAAACAGAACAAATCTTGCTCTTTAAAATATAGTATTTAGATTATGCAAACTTCTGGAGCCTCTCTATCCATCTAGTTTTGCAAATTAAAGAGTGAAATCCCACTGATGGTATGCTAAACACAGCATGCAGGTATGCACACTTTTCATGCATTTTTTCATATAATTCAACCCCTCTACAAGATTTCTGTATTTTTAAGAAGTATGCTGATTGAATTGACTTTACTACAGCGGTATTCCTACCTAAATCAAGACAATATGACTCTCATTAGTATAATATTTTCTAACAAAGTCAACTAATAATGCCACTGCACAGGATGATGGTTTTTAGGAATGCACTACAAAATACATGGCTTAGAAAACCCCTCAGTAAAATCATTAACATTACCATGACAAGGCTACTATATTTCACTGATCACATTCAAAAGAATACCTGATAATACTTTCACTGTAAGCATACAATGAGCTGTAAAACAGCATAGTCCAACAGCTATACCGTGCAATCATAACTGCAAATCTACCTTGTTCTTCCTTGACATCCCTCCTCTTTCCCCTGTCTTCCAGTGAGAATTAGAAATTATCAAGAAATTCTGTTCTTTGTTATGCTTCAGATATATTATTAAATTACTGTGAGACTGAAACAAATACATCTGATCCTTAGTGGTTTTTTCTAGTTTTAATCTACAATGCATTTGTCTAACCAAATTAAGTACTTCATAGTCTTAGCATTACATGCTCAAACATATTTCCTTCATATTTGTTTTCCATTTTATGATGCTTTAATTGTTCACAAGTAATAACATAGTTGATTAATTTTTACATTTGAGCTGCAATAATGCCTTGAAATCTAATTTGCAAGAACTAGGGTTGTACTTTAATACAGACACCACAGACTTCTAAATTACAAAGCAAATTATCTTCTTGGTCCCTTCTCCCCCGCCGCCACCCCAGCACTACCTCAGAACAACTCAAACTGATGCTTCTGCTGCACAAAAGCATGGGCCCAAACCTGCCTTCAATTCCCAGCAAGATGATAAAGCTCACACAATCATTGGCTGTGGCTCAAACACGATGTTAATTACAGCTTAACAACGGCGGATGCTTCTACACACCAGAAAGTACAATTCTGTTTCTGGAGCAGTTATCTAATACCTTGCGCTTCCAACTAATTTTTTGCAAGCTTGAGTCAAAGAAGTCAAGCTTAACAAATATTTTTGCCCCAATTTTACAGCCATATAACTTCTGTAAGCTCTTAAAGTTTTGGACATACTAGAGTACAAGAAAAGAGAGTGAATGGGCGCAGCTGGCACTCCACTCCTCCCCAGCTGAGATAAAAGAGCGTTCACCTAGAGCTGTCAGTTCTGTACTTTACAAATACATTCTGTTGGTGAAGCCTCACAATGATTGTAAGTTCTCATTAGGAAAAACCGTGCATCGAGCTTAACCATGGGATTTAACATTACCTTTGCGATTGCGGCAGTATTGTGTATGAATTGATTACTGAAATGTGTGTGCTCTCTGGGACTTAGGCAGTTGTCTCATGGGATAATGGAAAGCACCATAATTTACTAAAATAATTATTTTTAAGCAACTAATGCTACAATTTAGAAAAGCAACTCTTTAGATGCGGATCTCCAGAGGAAATAATTGATGTCCGCTTGCCTAAGCCTGCTCCAGCTGCTCAGCCTCCAAGGACTTCCCCACCATCTCTGCCCACATTGCCTACAGTAACCTCTTTTCACCGAGTCAGGTAGGATTAAGGACTCCTAATATATTTACATAATCATTCCAATTTCATTACACAATAAAAATCTCAGCTCAAAATTCAAACTCAAACAAATGTCCTATCTTATAACTATTTGTTATGCCTCACTGCTCTAATTACAATTCACATACCAAGAATATTTTGCAAAGAATAGTCTAGGACACTAGCTTAGAAGAGTCCTTTACAGTCCTACTTCATGTTTCAACACCACCTCGCTCAAGCCAGCTGCACATATTTTTGATCCATTCATTTCACTCATGAAAAGGCAATCTACCAACGAGCCTCCTCCCTTTAATTACTGATATTTGGTACAGCATACCACCAGTCTTCTCCAAGTTAAGCCTGCATGACCGTTAGCCAACTAAGCCAGGTTTTGGTTGCTGAGTGTTAGTGAGGTTGCCACTCTGAGATGCAGCTGGTATTGGTGGTCTGAATCATACTTTTCAGGAATTGAAATAAAGAAGAATCTTCCAGGCATTAGGGTACATACAATTCCCATTCTTGAACCGAAGGTATCTTAAGCACCTGCCTTTATCTATGCATCTATGTGACAGTTGGCACCCTTTCACACAAGGTCTCTAATTAAATACTGTAGAATTATTAATCTTGATGTATTTTATTTTGGAAAGTTTCTGGAGTCAAAGGACAAGAAAATCAGGTGACTAAAGCTATGGCAGAAATGCACAGTGGAGAACATGATCATTCACAGAGAACAAGGACAATAAGGATGCATGAGAATGCACTGGTTTCGATTTGATTTCGGAGTAAAAAGTTGTCTGAGGTTTGAGGCCCATATGGATGATCCTACTCTGAAAGACATTCCTATTAGAGATATGGCTAAAACAAAAATGACATCACAGCATCAAAAAGGTATGCAGATTTAGGGATGTGGAGGGAACAAAATCTTTTACTGTTGCTTGAGGCTAAACCAGAGTAATTTTCTGAAATTAACTGTGATTTAGCAACCAAGTTTTCATTGCTAAGACTTCAGATCTAGTTAAGAAATTGTCATCATTGATGCAATAATGTTGTTCATTGCTAGCTGATGAAGCATGAGAAAGTTGAATTCCATGTGACCATAACTGCACTGTGTCTAGTTTGCATAACCCACTATTTTACGTCTTCTTCAGTCACACTCTCCGCCAATGAAGATTATCGTAACTATTTTAACTTTAAAAGTTCTGTATGAATTTTCACCATTTGGTGCTCAGACACATCATTTTTAGCAAAGTTCTATTATCCCTACACATCTTTATTTCCTTAATTTTCTTTTATTTATAAAGGTACAATAATACAGCAAGACAATGCACTAGTCTTATTTTGCAACAACAACAATTATGCCAGCATGGAGATGCCGTAGCGTTCTTAACCCTCCATGCTTTGATTCAATTAAGCACCTTGATTAATATGCCACTCCTACAACTCTTCATGAAATGTCACCAAGCATAGTCATGTCAGTAATACTTGAAATACACTTCGAAGTATGTATTTAAAATATTTTCTGAGCACAGGCACAGGCTGCCCAGAGAGGCTGGGGAGTCACTCTCCCTAGACATCTTCAAAAGCCACCTGGATGTGGTCCCGGTCCATGTGCCCTGCTTCTACAGAGGGCAGAACAGATGGACCCAGAAGTAAACACTTATCTAGATTGTTTTCCTGTTGATCTTTCCTATGAATATCTGGTTTCTTGTAAGTCGCAGCAAAGAGAGAACATTCTACATCCATACACACAGTTTCTGCCATATTTGCTTTGCAGTACAATTTTATTTCCCGTGCACGACCGTTAGCTATTTTGTAATTGCACAAATCATTCTCATTTTAGCAGTGGCAAGACACAGAGAAAACAACAGAAACATCAGAATTTGGTGTGTTATTGTTTGTTCTTCAAAGCAAGCAGCCTAGTGAAGACAAAATGTCACATAGGAGTTTCAGCTAGTTGCATTTATGGAATAGCAGACAACAAAAGAAGCATAAATATTCTGTTTTACCTGTTTTCTGAAATGTTTCCCATTTCTGAAATGAGTACATGAGGAGAGCAAAATAACTCTTTTTCCCATTATGTGCAAAAAGCAATAGAGGATGAACATTGAATCCACAGAACTGTTGTAGCCATGGGTTATGGTTTGTTTATTCCTCTGTTTTATTGCAGAGGGATAGGGAATCAAAATAATCAAAAATGAGCTCTTGATCAAATATAACATCTTAATAGTGCCTTTTAAACAAATAGTTAATTTGTTGTTTATTACCCTGATTATGTTTTTATTATTTATTAATCCCTTCCATAGCAAATATAGCCAGTTACATAACTATAATATGCTTTTCCTGTTAGTATAAAAATTAAAGATTCAAAAATCTAGCAGAAAACATGTTTCCAAGAAACACAGTTTCACTGAGCATAATTTTATCAAAGGAAAAAAACACCCATTACTATGAAAAGTGCAGTTCATCCTCTGTTTCTTAAATAGGACATACAAAATTCTTCTGAAGTAACAGGTACACCTACCATGCAAAACCCATCTGTTCACCATGTCTTTGAGTAAACTGACAACTCTTACTTCCTTAGGATTACCTTCCCAGACACATCTACTGTGATTTCCAGCCTATGCAGGTGTCCTGCCACATGAGTGAGAGACAGACAGCACTTGCGATTGTTTCCCACAGATAAGAAGGAAACAGCACCAAAATTTCATGTCTTGTAAGACCTACATCTACACAGAGAAAGAGCTGCACACCCACGAGCAAAGGTCGATAAACCAGGGGGGCTGCAAGGTCCTGTGAGGTGCACAAGTGGCAGGGAGGAGTGTGATGGTGCGCTCCTCCCTGCCACAACCTACACCGAAGGCCTTGGTCAGGACTGATAACAATGGCCTGCTAAATACCATGACCATGAGCCAATCATCTTACCCCATAAAGAGTGAGCAGCCTGAGAGACCCAGGAGCTGTAATTCTCATGACAAGAGTGCATGTGATCTCCCCAATTCCTTGTAAATATTGAGAAGCTTGAGAGACTATAGTCTCGGGGTGGATTATGTGGAGGAACTGTTGGAAATAATTTATCAGTGTTGAAGAAACCTCCAGGGTGGAATGCAGTGAATACGCAAGGAGTCTGCTCCAAGATGGTTCCTAAGCAACATAAGACCTCAGATTGGTAGCAGCAACAGAAGACCTTGGGGTGTTGACATACAGCATGAAGGACGGAGAAGAGTGTAGAGCTCCAAGACCAGGCTCTGTGACAGATCAGGGGATGGGAGCTTGGTGGTACTATGAACTGAGCGGTCTCCCTCAGTCAGCAGCTTTTCAATTTCCTGTCACACCAATCACAACAAAGATAGGCGTGATTAGAGTCACTCAAGCTCCACCTGAAAGTAAAAATATAGTATAAAATGGCTTGATAGAGAAGGAATTTTGGGGAAGACACCAGTGCAGACAAGTTGGGAGGACACTGCTGGCTTCTGAGACTAGTCTATGGGCTGAGCCTCTCTTCCCCCCCTCCACAGGGACACCTGTTGGGTGAGATTTGCACACTCAGTTACACCAAGTCCTTCCCCGGGGAAAATGAGAAATCTCCATAGAATTACTCCATAGTTTAACATGCTTGTGGTCGGCTGTATCAATCACATTACTGTTATTTGCACATGCTCTGCAGACCATGTATTTATCACCAGCAACTCAATATGCCATCTGTTGCTCCAATAAAAAGCACCACTCTATAAATCAGCTGTGAAAGTTCTACTTGGGCATGGCCAAATTCCCTCAGGTTGGTGGTGAAAGTCTGTTTGCATGCGACTGGACCTGTGGTGCTGTGGTGGGTACTAACCCTTTAATGCTGACTGTGCATTGTGAGAAACAGCTGAGGAAGCAGCTCATGAAGGGGATGGGAGGGAGCTGGAAACAGGGAGGAGATCCTCATGTGCACAGCCCGCCCTTCGGGCCTGAGCTCTCAGGAGACAGGTCCGGTCGGTTCCCCAAGACCTCCAAGACCCACATGTGTAAAGCTATTCTAGGAATGTATTTGGCCCTTGTAGAAATACATTTGATTGCTACCAGTTCAGGAAGCAATTTTGATGATGCATTTGACTATTGACAGCATAAGCATGTTGCACTACAAACTCTTCACTAAATTTTGAAGTACTTGCATTGAAGTAATTGATATAAATTCTACCTCTTCTACCTCTCACCCATCAACTAAATGCTATGCCATGCATACTGTAATTCAGCTGATATGTCTTTCACTGCTTCTCAACTGAGTTGGAACTACAGCTTTCAAAACAATATATTTCCAGAGCAACAACAGAATCCATACACTATCAGTATTACGCAGAGAGTGACGCATGCTTTCATCGTGCATCATCACAATTATCCAGGCAACTGAAACAGTCTAATCATCTTTTATCAGACCATCCAAACAAGCCTGAAAAGCATTCATTTTTCACATTACCGAAACACGCTTTTTTGAACAGATCGTCAAGCCAGATACAAACCTTGCAGTGAGGTACCACAGCCTGACATTAGAGGATCACTTTTGATGTCACACTTAGGGGCAGGGAAAAGCACAGAGGTAAAACAACAACACTGTTACTTTGAGGGGAAATAATTCTTCCCAGAGACTTTTCTAAAGACAGAAAATACATATGTGAGTAAAAGAAGGAGGGAGAGAAAAGGGAAAAGAAAACCTGAAAGTAAAGTAAGTGGTATAGAATACAATCAGCTTCTTTTCAACTCCTTTTGAAAGGAATTAGACAAAGCTACAAGAGTCAAAAAGGAGCATTAGCATCTTCAACGGAACGATTACATTTCTACAACTTGAATATCACACAGGTAGGAAAAAAAAAAAAACACAAACCACCAAATCGTAAACTTTGAAATATAGCAAATATATGCACCAAAATCTTTTGAGATGCCAAAACTGATTATCTGTACTAAGCAGTGCAGTACAGAATTGCATTAAGACTTCAATTCTCCCCCACACCCTGCTTCCCATCAATGAGCACCCACCTAGTCACTGTGACTCCCTGCACAGTCCCCTAGGTATCACTAAGGAATTGCTTCCAGATTACATGTTTCACAATTCGAAAGAAAATTCAGGTGGAAAAAAAAAAAAAAAGGCCTTTTATTTCCCCAATATTCCCCAATCCTGGTAATATTTAATCACTGAATCACTATGTTTAGCTGCTACCATTTATGCTGCTTACAGCAAAATTACATTAAGCAAATTCAGTGCATTATTTAACACCACTAAACAGCTTCTAGGACAAAACATCACCAGTCAAATGTTATGCAATTCAAATTAAGGGCATTTATCCCTCATCCAGGTATCACAGATCCTTGTATCCTGAAGGTCTTGCATATAATATAATAGCTTTTAATAATTTGTAACTGTTCATTATCTTACTATCATCAACGTATACTTTATGTGTCCTGGATTACACATTGCTTCCTTATGTAGTTTTCAAAAGCCTTTGTTGTTCTAAACATACTCTCTCCAAGGCCCTGAAGTCAACAACATTTTCTTTTCAAGACATTCCTAGAGAGCTGACTACAGCTCAGCCCTCCGTAATATTTGATTTTGGGACATGCAGGTCACATCCACTGAGGCAGATACACAAAGGTTACCATAAAATAAAAGCATGAATGTTATTTTCACTAAAAATAATTATAAATACCAGTAATTATAGTTCATCTTTGCAGATCAGACCACACATGGACTCTGCGCTGAAGTCAAGGGAATTCAACACGTGTCAAGAGCTTCCTCTTGCTAGATGTTTACAGTGGGGAAAAACAGATGGCACTGGGACATTTAAACACAGAAATCAGGATCTGATCTGCTTCATTTCAATTAGAACTGGGTATGAGGACAACTCATGTAGAGTAACATAACATGTAGATAGCACTGGGTGAAAAGAGAGAAATGGATGGGACACTGATACTTCACAACACTTGAGATCTCCTTGAAGCAGTATGCTTTCATCTCCCTACAATTACTTTGAATGTATATAAACAATTTACTGAACTCCTATTCTAACAACATGCAAACGTTTTCCAGAAAGATGTTTCAGTTTCATTTCCAACATAGCTGTATGAAATGTTGCTTTAAACATAGTAATAGTGATGCTGTTTCATGTGAAGAAGTTCAAACACATTTAATCTGTCTAAGCACAAACTCATTTCTTTTTGAAAGAATTCCAGAGCTACAAGTCATATTTTTAGATGTACAAATTGTAGCAGAGCATGTTTATGAGACATCTGAGTGCGTAAGAGAAGTACGATTTCAGGTTAATGACTTAAAAGATATCACTAGTCAGGTTGTAAAGAAAAATACAAATAAGTAAATGAACAGAAAATATTAATATAATTGCTAATATCAGTAAGACAAAGGGGGAAAAGTCGGTGGCATCATAAAACTCTCAAATAGTTGCTAAAAACATACAGGACTTTCTTTTGAATTCATAAGGGATTACGACATGCTGAAGTTAATTGTTGTGGGGGAAAAAAAGGCAATCAACCAACAGTGAAGGCTTACTTTGTAATGGAGATAAGGCAAAAATGAACTATTCTGTCTGAACTAACCACAAAACTCTGTATTTCAGCACTCTGCAGCCTGTTGCCTTCCCAATCCCTTAGTATTCAGAAAGCCACATTACCGAATCACTGCATTGGAGGCCAACAGGATTTCGAACATTAATTCATTGTAACAATACATAGGTGACTGACAATGTACTATGTTAAATTTTTAAATACAAGTAGGCTAGGAAGAAATGGTTTTATCACTAGATTGAAAAAGAGGCCACAGTCAGATATTGACTTTGCCACAGATCTGTACAAAGGCTAGATGCACCTGGGGGAGACAGACTCTACACCTCCCATTATACACACTGTCATTACTAGTAACAGACGAGATAGTGCATACATATTTTCATCTGACTTAACTGTTAAGGAACAGCCATCCTGCCTGATACACTGTGTGATCCTCATCTAATGCAAGGTATCAAATTACACTCAATTTAATAGAATTTCTTTGGAAGACCACTACCACATTTTTGAAGATGCCATCATATATCACAGCAGTAAAAATTGTCAGTGAAAACTATTGAGATGTCTCAAATGAGCAGAGCATTTAGGAATCATACCATTTCTAAATAAATAAATAAATAAACAAACTGCAAGAATTAAAGGACTATTTAAACCAAGGGAATTGCTCTGTCAAGCCTGTTAAAAAGTAAATTTCTCAGAGTAGAAATGCCCATTACCAAAAGTCTTGGACAAAAAAAAAGGTAGGCTAGGGAACGAAAGCAGCAGCCTAGCCTCAGGCCAATTTCTGTTTTTGAAAATGCCTAAGTAACCCCCAGTAAAACAGGAGGTGTACATACACATCCACAAGGATGAAACTGGCCTGGTGTTTACTCTGCATTCATACAAGACCGTGTTATTGAAATAACTCACTGTTTATCAGGCTTTAGCGTCTGTTCTTTTTTCCTTGCATCCACTGTCGGGGTAAGTACTACAGCAGCACATGAGACTATTGACTGGTATGAGTCTTCCCGGCAAACTGCAAAGATAAAAATCCCAGTGTTAAAGAATGATCTCAGGGTGTATTTTAAATGAGAGAATAGGAAGAAGAAGAATAGAAATATGTATATAATAACTCATATTGTGATATCCAAAAATGCAAGTAATTCTCCAGATTTCACCGTGCACACCTGCAAAGACAACTTTATTGTTTTCCACATTTCCTAAAGTAGCACTTTCATTTGCCATAGACTGGTATGTCTATCATTATTCTCTAAGCTTCACCTAGCACAAGATTTGATGTCAGTCTGCTCTATCTCATTGATTTATCCAAGTCCTTAAATGGACTTGTTTTCCATAACTACCATATTATGCACTTTTGTTTTTCATCACAAATTAAAAATGAGAATTGAAATTAAGGAGGGTTTTCAGACATCCTGCCACCTTTAAAAATTTCAGACTTTCTAATAAACTATTTCAGAGAAATTCTGACTAGCAATTTTCTGTCTTCAACAACTACATCTCACACTTCAAACCAAAAAGGCCAAATCCAAATGGTCTAGAAATGATATCTGATATTTTGATTCACGTTTTCCCTTAATACAAATTATTTACATAATATTGTGCTAGTTGATGCTAGAAGAATGATCACGTATTTCAGCTGAGCATCTGGCTCAATTAGCACTAACAAATGAATACCCACAAGTACCTGACTTCCATACAGACAGCTATGTTTGTTAAAAGTTATATATATTCCAAAATCTCAGGTGGCAAGGCAGCTGTCACCACTCTTCACTTCTTTTTTTTGAAGGTATAGATTTCCTGTCCAGACAAGGTATACCTTTCTGAGCCAAATAAAAGGTAAAAGTAAAAGCTGATCGCATTGAACAATCCACACCAGTTTCTTATATTACACATTTATGGTACTATCGTATGTCATATATGAACAAGGAGAAATGTGGTGATTCATTTTTTAAGCAGAAAGTGACATAGTCACATCATCATCTTTTAAGACACATAATACTTTATATGCGTAACATACAGAACTATATAGGGTTTGCATGTGTACATATACATCCAATAACACAGACTATGACAAGGATGACAGCCACTAATTCCCAAGAATTCAAAGCCAAAAAGAACCATTTGTGCATTGTTGTGATGCCCGGGAATACAGAATGGTGACATTCAGTGTAAAACCTGTTTCTGACGACATACCAACCATCCTCCACCATCACATGCCTTCTCCTTACTGACCACAGACAATACACCTTTCGCACAGCTTGTACTCCACGTACAAGAGGAGTAAAGCTGGAGTAACACTTCATCTACATTGCCTTGACTGAATGTCAACCCAAAACAACTAACTGTGGTTCTTTACCCCAAGTTTTTCTCAAATTACATTCAGCATGAATTCAGCACACATCAAGATACAGCACATGCCCAACACGAGCCCTGGAGCAGTACCTGATGCTTTAAGGCAGCTAAGAGACTAGAGTGTAAGAAAAAGGTCAGAAAAGGTTTGAGTATTTGTAACAAAGGTCTGAAATGTGCCAAGGGCTTTCTGTTTTCAGAGTAATTGTGAGCCATTGAGCAAGGAGCACAAACATCCTGAGAATGGGCTGATTCTGAAAGGAAGAAAATCTTTTTGTGGAGTACATGTAATTACATTTAATACATTTTATGTTCTCCGAAGTTGTTTATGCCTGCTTGCTTAATTAATGTGCACATTGTGCACAGTAGACAGATAAGAGGACCACTAACCAAATATTACCTTCTATTTTTTTTTTTTTTTGGAACCAGCATTACTCAAAATTTGGTCATTATCACAGACACCCATCTCCGAAATACGGTCATAGCCAAAGAGAACTGGCTATACTGCCTACAGGTATGCAAGTGGGACACACATTATAAGTTCCTACATACAAAACGATGCAAAATACATTGAACGAGAGAAAAAATATAAAAACAAAAGAGTTTTATGTGATTTTAATCCTTCTGTATCACATGCAACCAGCAGACAATGTGTTAGCATGGTGCTATTTGGTAGGCACCAAGTAATGGACCAAGTAGTATCTTCTGATTACAACCTGTCGCTGAATACGTGCAAATAAGAACATTTATATCTATTTGACTCTTCATTTAGAGTCTAAGAATTGTAAAAAGTTAGGTTTGTCAAAGGGTGATACTGAAATTCAGTTCCTGTACTTTAAACTGAAATACTGATAAAAAAGGGGAGAGTAAAGGATGAAGCAAATNNGGGGGAAAAGGATAAAACAAATAATTTTTTTTTTTTTTTAAAGAAAAGTTGTGGTACTACTTAACTATCTAGTCATTAATTTAGAATCTGTAAAAGGTCTAGTGACTACATAAGTATCACAGAGTAAGGTCACCCACTGTCCATCAGAGCAGTTAACAAAGAAAGTTAAAATGGAAAATCACAAGTAACAAAGATGACACGGCTAGTATCCTACCCTTTATAAAATTTCATGAATGAATAAAAATCTAAAATTGCTTTTGTTAAATAATTAATGCTAATGTAGGGATTGTATAATCCCCTAATTTACAGCTGTAGAAAAATGCAGGTCATCTGGCTGATCTGTGCTC
>VXAV01008042.1:40123-69335 GCA_013399715.1 Alectura lathami | reverse complement strand
CTAATCTACAGTGATTTTGGAGACATCTTTTACCTGCAACAAAACACCAGAGTATCCAGCCTTTCAATAAAACTGTCTACATACATCGGTGTCCACCATTTGTGCCAAAGGGTCACTACTCCCCTTTTCTATCTATCTATTTAAGTTGTAACTAAA
The DNA here is from genome assembly GCA_013399715.1 of Alectura lathami. Classification (NCBI taxonomy): domain Eukaryota; kingdom Metazoa; phylum Chordata; class Aves; order Galliformes; family Megapodiidae; genus Alectura; species Alectura lathami. The sequence goes on along the minus strand of VXAV01008042.1, from coordinate 69,179 downwards.
GGATGGCACACACAAATACCACATTCATACAGCTACATCCAGGCTCTGTAAAAATTGTAATCTACATTGCTAAGCTGGATATATTAGCTCTCAATCTGCTAAAACGTAGCGTGCGTAATGGCACTGTTCCATTCTCATCCAAATGTCAACAGCCATCGCCTCCATAACCTGATTTAAAATCCTTGCATTCATTGGTAGGAATCACGCTAACTTCAAGAGCACTCTAGACACCGGGGCGCAAAGGTTATCCTCGTCTTCAAGGGGAGGGTGAGTAGGGGATCTATGGTATGCAGAGCATTTATTTCCACTTTGCCGTGCGTGACCACCAATCCCACAACCTCCTTCTGACTAGTTCTTTAAGCTGCTGTGTAGAAGAAGGTAAATTAGTTCACTCTCCAGCAAACAATTATACTCTTAGCTGATTGAAAATTAAGAGCAGGCCTAAGATTAACACTTGACATTTGTTGAAAGCCCTCCAATTTAAAAACAAAAATTATTTGGAAGTTACCCAATATTTTAAATATCATATGTATTAATCAAAATAGAATTTCACTACTGAAAAAGATCTTAGATATGAATGCTATATACTACATTTAACCTACAGCTAATACAATATTCAAAATATAAAAATCCAATAATTGGAGGAAATACACTTAATATATCACCCTCCTTAAAATAACCTCTCAGGATTCTCACATAATTAATTCATGTTTCACCAGTGGCATTTGAACCTGCTAAATGCTTTATACACTCAATGGCATAAAAAAAAAAAAAAAAAGCAGGGAAATCTGCTATCTAAACTAACATTATTGCCTATGAAGGAATACATCCTCCATTTCAGTTGAAATATAATTTCAGAGCTCTGCAATAAATAAACATAAAACAGTACTGCTCAGATGTGGGATGACATCCACAAAAAGTGTTAAAGCTGCTGTGCTCAGGCCATCAGCACCCTTTAGAGTTAAAAAGTAGGCAGTGTATTTTCTACCACATGCCTTTATTAGTTTTCCCTAATATGTTCAGTTTCTCTACTAAGAGATACTGTCTAATTCACCAATATCAAGTATAAAATACAGTTATGGGATAGCTGCAGCCCCCTGGGATTAAACGCTTGACCGAGGTTTCACTGGAGCCCCATCCCACCTGCCTTTGTATAACTGTACAAGAAATGTGGACAGCAATGATTACATAAAGAACTGCTACCCAGAGATGAAAAATACTATGAAGGAGCAATATATTAAAATTTGAAATTGATACTAGTTCTGAATTCTGAGCATTTATTTTGATTTTGAGATCTACTAATGGGTTTGTTGCTCAAATACGGTTTTAATACAAAGCAATATATTAAACATTTTACAACCTGTCAATGTGGAGCTAGCAGACTGTTCAGTTTAACTACTCAATGATTCCTACAGCTGTACTGTCAGTATTAATGATGTCAGGCCACAAACATGAAAGAAAGAAATGATTACTTCCTTTAGAGAACCATGATTCCTCGTGACAGAGTAGGAGGCACAGATTGCACAGCAAGGTATGGTTCACTGCAGCTTCAGACGGGATACAAGCAGCCCTCCTCGAGTCCCAAGAAAGGTCAAAAATGACAGAAGTACCAGCACTCCTCAGTCCCTTGAAATTCAAAGATGTAACAAGTAGCCAAAGACTGACAACTAAGTTGGAGAGTCAGGACAATTGTGGGATGAAGGCTGACCATGAAAATCTCAAAGCCATGGAATGACTACGAAGTATGGGAAACCTTTTTTTTTCCTTAGGTAACTACTTCAGCTATTTTACTTATTAAAAAAAGAGGCGACGAGGCGTTTTTTCAGGACGGTGGAAGTCAAGATTTCTGGTTGTACCAGTCAGAAGTAACAGCCCTCAGCTTGGTGTCTGGCCTAGAGGTTAAAACGTAAGGTATGGGCAGTTTGAGGCAGTTCTGTGGGTCACACTCAGGTTGCTTTTATGTTGACGTAGACCTGAGAGAGTCAGAGGAAGCACCTTATTTTCTAGCTGCCAGAACATGTTGAAAGCAAGAGGAAAGCCAGTATATTAGAAGTGAACTGCAAGATAAGGTAGAGTCTCCACTCCACTACTCTCTGTGCAGATACGGCTGAATGTTCCAGCTATTCACCTTTGCCTTTAAAAAACAAGGAAATACATTGAAAAGATTTAGATGAAGTATATATATAAGGGAAACGGTGTTTTTTTATAATAATGGCAGAGAAGCACTGGCACAGGTTGCCCAGAGAGGTGGTGGATGCCCCGTCCCTGGAGACCTTCAAGGTCAGGCTGGACAGGGCTCTGAGCAACCTGATCCAGCTGTAGGTGACCCTGTGCACTGCAGGGAGTTGGACTAGGTGACCTTCAGAGATCTCCTTCAACTCAAATGATTCTATGAGTTTCCCACACCTCAGTGGGAAACATGAAGTTGTGGAAATGTCACAATAAGTGTTTGTGGGCCAAGGCACTGCTACTAACAACAATCTGCCCACATGTATTTCCAGAGTCCTGCAGAGACACGTTCTTGAAAAACACAAACACAACCATCTTGTATGATTTTCTGGGTAACATACACTGATACTTACATCCTGTCTCCCAAACAAGTTAAAAAAAAAAAAAAAAAAAGTGCTGACCCACTTTATCACCTGTACCTTGGACTGAAGCTCCTTCTTGTTTCCACAGGCTTATCTTGTGACCGTGAGGGAAGTCAAAAAACACGACTTCAGTGTCTCAATGAAATTGGAAGGCAAAGAAAAACTACAAAATCATCTGCATTTTAAAATCTCAGTTATTCTAAATGAAATTGTTTTTGAATATTTGAGGTTGGCCCTATTTAGCTGAGATCTCTGACAGTCAAGCCATACCCTATGACTAACGTCTGCACACTGACAGAGCACATATGACATCAGTAAACAGAATTTTCTGCTTACCAGCACTACCTTTTTGTTGCTGATGATTAATGTGAAGCAAAAATTGACAGAGCTTCTAGAAAAGCATATGAAAGCCCTTTACCAATTGATAATATTTACCTTCATAACACTTACTAACAGTTATGCAATGACTTAAACACCTGGATGTTTATAGAAGTAATTTTTTTAAAAATGGTGTATAAAATCCTTTATAAAGCACAGATGGCTGGGAATTGTACATACGGTCTACATTCATGCATGCATATTGTGATTTGAAGGCTTACACTGGGCACTCCTGTTAACAGCATATCACAGATGCTACCACACAGCACTAAACATGCTGAACAGAAAACTGAGCCCATTTAACCTCTCCTTAATGTTAAAGGGATATTGGGAAATGAGTACACAAGAAATCTCACAGCTATTACAAAGCTTGTTGGGTAAAGGCTCTAATTCATATTTTGTACATAACTTTCAACACTTAACAAAACAAAAGTTATTTTTTGTGTAAATCAGGGGATTATCTCCTTCCTTAAGGTATGTAATCAGCTTTTCAACTAAATGAAATGGTAAGCTTCAAATCACCTGTTCTGATGGGATGGATTCTTTGGGCACTATTCTCCTTTTAGACTGTATACACAGTCAACATTCAGTTCCCTTTTTTTTTTCTCTCTGTACAAAATAAAAGGACCTTTCCCTTCCCAGATATGATGGGTCTCTTCTCTTAATTTTTAGGATAATATGACTGCCTTTTTCAAACAGATTTCCCAATTTCTCGCTGAGCAAACAAAGGGCTGAAATCAGTTTAGATGCAATTTCTCAGAAATATTTCTATAGAGAAAACAAAAGTACTTCCTATGTTAAAACCTCAATTTTTAGGTGAAATACTACTGGGCTGTTGAACAGGTATTTCACAGTTTTGGTTATGGAGCTCCATTCTACTGAGAAGTATTTTCACAGTTCAGTTACTATTATTTCAGTGTGAGAATGTTGAGGTTCCATATAGTGGAAATTACTCAAACATAATTTGCAGGAATGCTTTGTCATGTGTGTGAATTAGTCATGTTGTTAGGATAGGAGTATTTAACAAAAGTATTCAACTTTAAAAATTTGGCATAGTAAAATTTACATTAACACAGCACTAACTTTGCATTTTGAAGAACCTAGAAATCAGTGATGAAGCTGAATGCTTTACACTATGTATTAAGGTGTACATTCAAGTGGGCAGTGTTCAGAAAGCTCTAGATCCACTTAAGTCAAATGAGAACACTTAGTAATAGTAAAGCGGAAAGAGTGCATACAGTATGTATACAATCCATTTTACACACCAGATAAAAACAGCCAAGATAATACACATTTCAATGGACTGCTGTGGATTACCTTTCTACCTGAACATGAGGAAAAGTATCTAAACCCACAAAAAAAAAAAAAAAAAAAAAAAAAGTTAGCGATTTATTTTCCTTGTGCCTTCAAAATTAATTCAATATTCAATTAATTCATAAACCAGGACCCATAGCTAATCAACAAAGTTACTGCTAGTGTCAAAACCAATTTTGTCTCACTAAGAAGAAAAACATGATCCTGTCTCAGAATTTTTTGTTTCTGATCTTCTAAAGGCCATATAGGCATTTCAGTATGTACTGCTGCCTCTCTGTATCAAAGCGAACATACTACGGAGACCTCAGATTGTAACCAAAATCCCCCAGGTTCTAGCAAAGGCATAAGCAGGGCCATGACCCCGAAACATAATGGGAACAATGGCAGAGCTACACCTTGTAGAAAAGTTTGCTATTTAAGAATCTGATTAGTCTTTATTAACTAGCTACTGAGAAGAGAGAGGGGTTATCAGTCAACTTCCCACTAACTTGTTTTGTTGATGTTATAGCAATGCGACCAAATCTGTAGTTGCTCTAAACGCAATAGTCTTTTTCATTTCTGTTTTCATTGGCATGGCTTTTTAGAGATACTGATACGCACTCACATTAAAAAGCACAGCCTCTGTAGACATAATTACCTTGTTACCAGGTTACTAATTACTGCTGAAATTAATAGTATCATATAAAATTTTAAAATAATTACATAACATGCTGGAAAAGATTAAACTTACTGACACATAACCAAATAAACACAAGCAGAATTATGCTGCCTGTAATACAGAGCCACAGCTCAAGCACAAGAACAACTTCAAAATGCCAACTGCATGATTTGGACTTCACTGGCCTCAGAGTACATATGAACAACAAGTGTGACGGAGGGGCTGGGAAGGAACATGAGGATGAATTACACAGGATACAATTTCTCTACATTTTGCAATATATCATCATAATATTGAATGGTATAAACTATTCCCTAACATTTGAGAATACAATCAGGATATAGAAACTTATATGATGGATAAATGTGGCATTTGGGGCTGTTATCTTCAAGTTTTTTAAACAGAAAAAATATGGAAAATATGTGCACATATGCCATACTATGCCATATTATAAAGGAAAAAATACTGAATATGTTTCTGCAAGATCTTTCCTACAAAAACAGGAGTTTATCCTTTCTATTCCTAAGATCTCCCAGGTAAAGTCAGGAGAATGGAAGAGAATGGAAACACTCCTAACCTAGAACAGAAACTCCCAAGTTACCATGCTATTCCACCTTTTTCATTATAATACCTACATACAATAATTCCCTGTACTTCCCAGACAATTTTTATGAAATTAATTATCACCTCTACTGCATTAAACTTGTCTCATCCTTATCAACCCAACTGCAATTAGACTATAGTCACAGGTAAAGTAAGACATAAAATAGTTAAGAATTCCCCACTTCTATCAAAGCATACTGCTGCAGTAATTTTTTCCTTGTGGCCTTCATTCATAGATTCCTTTCGAGCACTTTATAGCCACTGAATCACTTTTTCCTTCCTTTACATACGTATTTCCTTTTTACACACTTCCTTTTTACATATGTATTTGTAAGCATTCCTTGCAGTTTTAAATCTGTATTTACAGTATCATAAAAGCATAGTCCTTGATTAAGAACTACTTTCAAACACTTTTTTTAAGCTCTAAAGATTTTTAAAAGTACTTCAGCAAATCACAGTTGAACAGCAAGTACATTTGAGCGAACACAACCACCTTCTTACTAAGCTGGAGATGCTAGACATAACATAAAATGGTTACCATTCCTAAATCCATCACAGACCAAAAATCCAGAGTCTGAAAAGAGAGAGTCTCCTGGGAGGTTGCAAGTCAGTGACCCTGAAGTAACTATGTTATTTTGTAAAGTCTGAGGTCAATTAGGTCTTGCAATGCTAAGCACATCAATATCTTTAAGAACCTGGACAGAGAGCCTTACCTGAGGAATACTGGGAGAAAAAAATTGAGCATGACCATCGTACACATATGTGCAGTTCACCATTTCTGTTTCATGGACCTTCTGGGTAGCCTGGGAATTACAGAATCATAGAATGGCTTGGGTTGGAAGGGACCTCAGAGATCATCTAGTTCCAACCCCCCTGCCGTGGACAGGGCTGCCAGCCACTAGCTCACTAGATCAAACTGCCCAGGAACCCATCCAGCCTGGCCTTGAACACAGCCAGGGATGGGGCAGCCACAGCTTCTCTGGGCAGCCTGTGCCAGCGCCTCACCACTCTCTCAGGGAAGAATTCCTTCCTAACATCCAACCTAAACCTCCCCTCTTTCACTTTAGCCCATTTAAGCTCCTTTCAAGTACTGGAAGGCCGCAAGGAGGTCTCCCCGGAGCCTTCTCTTTTCCAAGCTGAACAGTGCCACCTCCCTCAACCTTTCCTCACAGGAGAGGTGCTCCAGCCCTCTGATCATTTTGGTGGCCCTCCTCTGGACCCGCTCCAACAGCTCCACATCCCCTCTGTACTGGAGGCCCCAGGCCTGGACACAGCACTCCAGGGGAGGCCTTCCAAGGGCAGAGTGGAGGGGGACGATCACCTCCCTCTCCCTGCTGGCCACCCCTCTCTTGATGCAGCCCAGGATGCCATTGGCCTTCCTGGCTGCGAGAGCGCACTGCTGGCTCATGGCCAGCTTTTCGTCCATCACAACGCCCAAGTCCTTCTCCGCAGGGCTGCTCTCAAGGAGTTCTTCTCCCAGTCTGTACACACACCTGGGATTGCCCTGACCCAAGTGCAACACCTTGCACATGGCCTTGCTGAACCTCATCATGTTCTTGTGGGCCCACTTTTCCAGCCTGTCCAGGTCCCTCTGGATGGCATCCCTTCCTTCAGGGGTATCAACTGCACCACTCAGCTTGGTGTCACCAAAACAAAAGTGAAACAAAAGTGAATAAAAAAGTGAAATAAAGTATCCATGTGCTGGAAGCAGCAACACCCTATCTAGCTAAAGCAGATACATAAAATAATACGTTACAATGCGCAATGCAATAATCTCTGTGCAAGATCAGCATTTCTGCACAGACATATAAAATTGGAGGAGGGCAGGTCACATTTGCTTCGGGTGATCCTCTTAGTCCTACAAGCGGTTTGGATTAAAAGCTAATTCTAAGTAGCACCTTCTGAATCCATCATTCATTATCCAGCTCTGCAAAAGACAAGAAAACACCTTAAATGCTACAGCATTAATCTTGCATATAAATCGCTACACAAAGGACACACCATTAATTTTTAATCAGTAATTAATTGTTTGCTGTTTTCATTACAAATACTCAAGGTTTAATTAAGTACCACAGGAATAGTCTTTCATGTTTTCTGACAGCCACTGTCACAGATGAAAGCGTTCAGAGACTTTTCTCTTCTCCTTCCAATTAGGCTTACATCCTCTACAGCCATCCTACCAGTTCGAGGCACTTTAACAAGGTGTACTGAAAACCACCATAGCGAGCCACCCAGGATAGGGCAAGCTACCTGCAGCTTGACCATTCACCCCAGGGCTCTTCCTTTAGAATCTCTGAGCACTCACTCAAAACATTACACACCATTGTAGCACTGATTTTGCTGCACACAGAAGACCTATCTATATACTTTATTTTCCAGCTTTCTTGAAATGTTTGGGGAACTTTATATGGCTGAGACAGCTGTTACAGTTAAAATGTATCGACTTTGAAGATATGGGCGCTTTCAGAACCTCAATGCACTCTGCTGTTCAGGTCATTACTGGAATTTAGTTACAAAAATGTTACAACTTCTTTTTCTAAAGAATCCCTGGTAAAATTGCAAATCAGCTATACACAAAAGACATCTCCAACAACTGAAGTGGTGACTAATTTAAAATAAAATGATGAGGCAATGTAAAACTAGGGAAAGACATCAGTTAAGCACCAGCATATTCGGTCATACAAGCAGTATGAAAAAGTTGCAAATAAAACTTTACCCTTAAACTGAAAACTTTATAAAAGCACTTAACAGATAAAACTGTTTTGCTCTGGATCATCTGGAAGGAACCGTATGCCACTGTTTTGCTTGGATTTAGCTTTTCCACAATGCAGTTGTCTGAATCCTCCAGCTGCATCTAGATTTTTTCTTACAATAAAGATTATAAAAACAGACACAAGTTAAGTAGAGAAAATTCTTTCTTCTTTCAGATATGTTTTTTTTTATCATTTTTATGATTATTTCTGAGCAATAGAGTATTGCTAAGAATCATAGCAAAAATCAAATTTATTATTTCTGTCATAAAGAGGCTACTCAGTCAAAAGCACATTAACTGGCAGTCCTGAATTAACAATTAGCTGATGAACTTATGATTGGGGTGTGTAATTTACAGTACTAAGCTATGGATCTTCAGCATTAGCTCTGGAAGAGTGTTTTGTACCTCTAACGCTCTTCTGGGATCTCCATCTTTGTGAGACTAGCAGGCAGGCAGACTCAGGAGTCTATGCCTTCCTCTAGTCCCTAGACGGTCAGTTGAGTTCTGTTATTATTTATTTTCCATGTAAACATGGGATACTTTGGGAAATATGATTCACTGAATAACAGTAAAGATGACAACAACAAGTCTTCGTTTAAAAGCAACATGAGAACCAAAACCAAACTATTGCAATTGGTGCTCTTAAAGTTTATATTTAGGCACCTGTATTTAAGCATTGATGCATGGCAGGAAGCAGAAACCAAAAGACTTTGTGATGATCTTCAAATCGTAGTGCAAATTTAACTGACCAAAGCCTAGCCATCTGCCTTCTTTGAGAGTTCTATTTAAACACCAGAAGACATATGAATATTTTTATTATTTATGGGACTAACATATGCGTTTCCTGAAAGCGTAATCTAAGCATGATTATGTACAGAACAGTCTCACAAGGCCCCAGACTTTTTCTCAAAATGATCCTAGAGCAAATATGTTCCATTTCTTACTGAAACTTTTTTCTTCTTCCTCGTGGCAACATTAGAATGCTTAACATAGCCTTTGGGTTTCTCTTTAGGCTAATAAATAATCACTAATAAAAATTAGATGTAGCTCACAGATTAAAAAAAACATTGATTATGACCAAGAAGCAAAAAATAATAATCACATTCTTCCTTGCTAAACTCTTTCCTCCACCAACAAAGCAAAATATCTAACAAAGTTCTAAAATCTGGACATTTCGTTTTGGAAGAAAGTGAGCAGATTAGAATCAGAATATGCAACAGAAAATAACTTTCTGAATTGAAAAGCATTTTACCTACATATTTTCCTTATCACGATGAGAAGCCATATTGTTTCACAGAAGTCATGAAAGAAAAGGAGTATGATGTGGGAACTGCTTGTATTTCAGAAACTGAACTAAATCTCTGTAACAATGAAGTTTAAACTGCCAGTTGATTAGTAATATCACCGTTTCAAGATCATCTACTTCACTGATTTTACATCACATAAATTAACAGNAAAAAAAAAAAAAAAAAAAAAAAAGGTGTGTTTTTGATGTATTCCCCTACCTGGGGAAAAAATAAAAAAGATTTCCAAGTTAGATCCAAGTTAGATCCAAGTTAGATCAGTATCAGTTTTAAAGAAGTATCTGTTCCAGAAAATCATTTAAAAAATACAATTTTGATTAACAAGCAGGGTCGCAGAGGGAATAAATACAGCAGTGGATTTTCAGACACATCTGTTAATTCCCTCATCTCACTGCTCACATTTCTTCTGCATCACTTCAGGCATCATCTGGATCAATGAATGCTAGATACAAATCAGAATAAAGAAAACTGAAATTTGGAAAACTCTCAGGGTAACAGGCCTTAAATGAAATAATGCAAAGCTGATAGGAAATACGCCACAGGAAACAACCTGCATTGGCAAGAAAAATGGAGAAAACAAACAAAAAGAGGCCAGATGAGGTAGTGAGCTCCTTCCATCTGTAACTTCGGAGTTATCCATCCCTAACAGGTAAAATGCATGCTTCTGGTGAAGTGATTAGCAGTGAAGGAGGTAAAGCTCGCTTGTAAAATTTCAACAGTAAGCTTTAGGGTTATTTGCCTACTACTATCAACAGGCAGCTTATACTACGCGGAGCAATCACGACAAATTATTTTACAAATATGTTGGCTTTTGCTGCAAGTATTTGGAAATAACCCAGTCAAATGTGGCTTGTTAGGCATAGCTGGAGATTGAGTTTCTCTCATATTTAAGAAGTCATCTCCCTAACTGTTGAAGTTAGCAACTTAATTTGCTTTAAATTTAAAAATTAAAATTAATGGCATCAAAAGAACAATTTTCAGCTCAATTTCAGCATAATGAACAAAAGCTACTTATATAAACAACTAAAGTGGTCTGCATTACAAGATTACATAGTGATATTAATTCTACAACAGTTCTTCAAACGTAATTCCCATTTCAGCCAATTATAGTGTGTTTACTCCATTGCTTTTTGATTCTTCAAACACCACTGGGTTTAATTAAACAAATAGGCAACAGTTTGATTAATCAAGTGCACATGCAAAAGCCATTGAAAAAATCAGGATCAAGGAAACTTTCCCAGCAGCTTCAAGAGGCTTTGTGATCACACTCTGTAAGACCACATAAATAATAGTTTAACAAAAAAGAAATAAATAAATCAACAAAATAAATAAGGGAACTGAGATTCTGCAGGTATACACTCAAATGTTATCAGTAAGTGACTTCCTGTTAGATATGCCAGCTAGTTTCTGAAACTAAGGTAAAATAACAGGAAACAACAACGGGATTCATGTCAGCAGGCATCTACACCCGGGCTGGTTGTTTAGACTCCTTTCTAGCATGTGAAAAGCAATGGGCACATATGAAGCATGACTCACCTGACCTACTCTGCGCACGTGTTTCAGTGGTAGATGAACACCACTGCTTGCCATGACAGTGGAAGAGTTCTTGTTGGCTAGTTCTAAAGAAGGCTTCTAAAATTATGCCATTTGACTTTCAGCCCAAGGCAATGACATAGAGAAAATGGGAGAGAATTTGACCAGGTGTAGAAGAAGCAGTTTGAGGTTACATTGACTAATACCCTAAAAACAGTGAGAGACATAGTATGACAAAGTGATACATCCCTGGATGTCAACCTAGGCACTTGAAACACCTGCAGTTAATAGTAACCAAGGACTGTAATTAAGACAGGTCTCAAGTCCCAGGAACTGAGTTTCTGCTACGATATATAACCACAGAGATTAGCACAAACAAATTGCTTGGGATGGCCTGTGAGGTCACTGCTATCAGTCTGCCCATGCAGAAAAATGTCTGGGCTCCTCATAAATCAGCTCTGGGGCTCCCAACACAAGAAGGACATGGAGCTGTTGGAGAGAGTCCAGAGGAGGGCCACAAGGGTGCTCAGAGGGGTAGAGTACCTCTCCTATGAAGACAGCCTGAGAGACTTGGGGTTGTTCAGCCTGGAGAAGAGAAAGCTCCACAGAGACCTCATTGCAGCCTTCCAGTATTTAAATTGGACACTCCAAACAGGAACACTGGGGAGGTACTCTTCAGCAGGGAGTATAGTGACAGGACAGGGGGTAATGGATCTAAACTAAAAGAGGGGAGACTTACACTAGGCATTCGGAGGAAATCCTTTACTCAGAGGATGGTGAGCCCCTGGCACAGGCTGCCCAGGGAGGCTGTGGATGCCCCCTCCCTGGAGGTGCTCAAGGCCAGGCTGCGTGGGGCCCTGGGCAACCTGGTCTAGTGGGAGGTGTCCCTGCCCATGGCAAGGGCGTTGGAGCGAGGTGGCATTTAAGGTTCCTTCCAACCCAAACCACTAAATGATCCTATGATCTCCTGAACTACACTTTAAAGCAAATTGTCATTGATATTGATTTGCCTTAAAATGCTGATTTGTAAACTACCCAGGCTCAGGAACTGGTTCACTAAGAGCTCAGACATCTGGTGAGAGAGCACAGGCTCAACAGGACAGTATTCTCTAACAGCTAAATCACAGAGTAGAACTATGATTGTAAGCAGCTAATACTAGTAAAATATATAGAGAAAATACGACTCTTTCCATGCCCTTCTAGGTCTTCAAATATGTGCAATTTCTACAAGTCAACCTTGGGCAACCAAGGCAGAACCTTTACAAGCAGATACTGCAAGAAAAAACAAACAATGCCTCCCAGCAGAGGTGAGATCATAATTACACAGGACCAAAAAAAGAGTTGAAATAAAACCATCATTTAAAAATGCTAAATACAACCCATGGCATAAGAGTGACACGGAAGGAAAAGAAAAAAAAAAAAAAAAAAAAAAAGGAAAAAAAACTCTCAAAATTGAGAATTACAGTTCACCTAAATGACTGACACTAATTATTGACAATGATATGAAACTGCAATGCATGAAGACATACTCATCCTACAAAAATGTTTCACACTTAGTATAATTAGGCTACATCCATATATCAATAATTGACAACACTTATTTCTTCCAGCTAAGTGGCTTTAAATGATTTCGTATGAAATACAATGAATGTAGGTTACTATGGTGATCAGCGTAATTCAGGAATAATTGGTTTATATTTTAAACAAACACGTTTGATTCTTCAACCTGAGGCTCAGAAAAGATCTACTAACAGCTTTGAACTTCAGTTTTCCTGCTTAAAGCCCATGATGTGCTTAAGAAACTACGACCTCCTCAAAGTGAATAATGCATTAAGATGATCAGTCCACAATGCTGAATTATGTATAAAACCACACTGTTCTGCCCTTGACTTCTGTGCAGTGATAATATGTGAAACTCATCACAGAAAGTATCATGCCATTTGCCTGTAAATTGTTATGACTGCATTCAACAGACAAATTTTCAGGCATATTATTTCAGGCTGTCATCTCCCCATCACAACTTAGACCACACTAGGCCAGAGCTATATTCAGTTGAGAAACCACACAAACAGCAGGAAACAACCATGCAGAAGAAAACAGTTTTCCACTTCCACAGCTAAACTTATGTTAGCATCATGATAAGTCATAATTTATGCAGTGGAAGCATCTAAACTCACAGTACTAGTGGATGCCTGGAAACAGTACAGAGGAGACAGTCTTATAATCACAGGATCCAAAAACTCACAGAACAATCCAACCTACAGTTGGGTATAGGACATACTGGTAAGTGTAGGTGACGAAAATGGCTCAGTTTTGTCATCTTGGTGGTTCGTTTCTGTTCTGTTTGTTTTCAGAACTGGGCTTTAAACCGAGAACAGAATTAGTAATATAATTCCAGTAATGTTGCTTATGATGGCATAAAGTATTTTGAGATCCTTCACGATGAATGGCTTCAGTTAAAATACTGATATTTAGACTTGTGAACTATTTGTTACTAATGCACTTCACTCACTGATACAGCATGCATTATGAGAACACACCTACAGATTTGCCAAAGCAGAATGACAGCGCGGAGCACTGGACCCTTTGGACCTGTGCCTTCTTCCATGCAGGCTGAATTACACAGCCTGAGGATGCAGCTCTCACGGATCTTTGTTGCTGCAATTGCAGATTAGAACCTCCTGTTTGCTTTTATTCACTGTCAATCAAGAGACCAAGATCCCTGTAGAGCATTTTGTTTCCTAACCGTCAGTTTTAGAGCTATTTACTTTCTCTTCTGTTAAAACTAAGCATCACTTACAGAATTACAGTCAAAAAAAAAAAAAAGGCATAACAAATATTTTTCAAACATTTTTCAAACAATCAAGCTGGTATCAGAATCTTATTTGCAAAAATATTTGCTGCAAATAAACACCTATGAAATACAGACTGCATCCCTACACGATCCTTATAAGAGAGATATATACTAATGAGCAAATAAAATAAAGTAACTTGTAAAGAAATAGATAAACTGTTGCACATATACAAGCAGGTCTCAAATTTCCTGAATGAGGATTACATACTTTTCCTGTAAACTGTTTGATTTATTTGTGCCTGTCCAGAGTAAGGCTGTAATTCCATTACGCTTTCTGGGAAGACCATAAAACATACCAGAAGAGAAGCTGCTCAGAATACAAAAGATTAATGTGCAAGTGGAAAGTTAATGCTGGTTTAATTTAGGATATTCATCAAGTAAAAACAGTTGAAAAATATGTTCATTCTCATTCGTTAATGTTTACATGGCATCTACCTGTACCTGGTGAAAAAAACAAAGAAACAAACGAAAACCCTGGTATACATGTATAGTACATTTTAATATATCCTGTATGTATAACATCGTATGATATGTTATTTACATATATATTTCTCCCCTTCTCGCTTTCTCAGCTGCTCTTTCCCTAGTTTCTTCTCAAAAACGAGAAATCCAACAAACAACACATACAACATTTTTGTGTTATTCTAATTATTGATTTCTGGACTGACTGTACTGCAGGGAATCCACAAATTTATATAATGCCCTTGAGTGCTAGATGCACACTTAGAATCTCTCTGACTTATGTGAAAGATATACGAGACCTCACATTACCAGACAGTTTCCTACTGGGTACAAATGTGGAGAGGAACACGAATCAAAGTCATTCTCTCCGAAGTCACTGCAAGTAAATTCTTTCATCCAACTCAGTAGACACCTATTTAAAATTACATTACTTGACTAAATCAAACCTCCCAATGATATCTTGCATTCATTTGTTTTAGCTCATGTAACAGAAGAAATCTCTCAGCAAACAAGCCAGCCTACCTTAAAAAATATGAACGTGTGAAATTCGGATTATCTTTAACCATGCCCGATTTCATTAGTGCCAAATGAGCTCTGACATCATAAATCACCAGGCACTAGACCATGGAGTACAGTGTAAGACAATAATACAAGTAAGCTCTTTTCAATTTTATAACTGATGGAAAAAATAGGTCTTACCAATCTATTTGCTAAGCATATTTTCAAAAGGAAAGTGTAATTCTGCCTTTATTTGGAAAGTGAGACCAAATTCTGAACACCAATATTTCTTTATTTTATTTCTTCTTATTAAACTATATGGGTGACACAAGAAACCTTCTGCTGTTTTTAAAGCCAATATGCATAAGAAAGTATATCATTACCTTACGAATTTGAGATTTCTTTTTACCAAAGATGTTGAAAAAAAGTAGTCAAATGTACATGTCTTTGGTACCATGTTCCCTTCTGAACTACATTCTAACTACTCAGTAACTCAGAAGGGGCATAAAGAGATTCTTAGTTTACAACTGCAAAATCTCATTTTCTGTTATCAACAAGCAAAGAAAACTCACTCCGTGTAAGTCAGGTGAAATTTAAGGCTACTTCTTAATTAGAAATTACAAAAAACTCCAACATCCTGCATGAATACTCCCCTTTATAAAGGCGTGTTGTGTCATCCACAGAATATGTGAAATGCTTTTGTTCCCATTTTCTAGTGACAACATGTACAAGCAATAATCAGTGGTGACTCAGCAGCGTTGCTTTGCTGCCACCTGAAGAATTTAAAAATGAAAGAGTTTCCAGTTTTCAACTGCAATAAGTCTTTTTTTCTGTAATGCTATCTCACACAAATACATTTAAGCCCTCTCAGGATACTACGTGATGTTTTTTCAGAATGAATCCCAGTTTGGAAAAAAGGTTTTGAAAAGAATTGCAGGAAACACGCCCAAACTGTACAATAAATAGTGTCATTCTCCCTGTGCTTTGCTAGGGAGAAACAATTGGACTTTTAAAGCTACTATGTTATATCCTAAGGTGGAAGGCTGCAAAAATCAGATAATGATTCCTACATCCTATCCTCTGCACAAGTAACATGCTGGCTATTATTTTTAAAATACCTAGGTGAAATAAAAATGTGCCAAGAGTTATCAGCCTTAGTTTTGCAATCTAGACAGCTATACTGCACAGAATTATACGTATGAATAGCAGGTGAAATAAATACCGAGTTTGCTAAAGAGCAGAAGGCCAAGTCTTGCTGCATACTGAGTGGAGTATGGAAAATTGCATCAGCACATGAGAAACTACAGCTCACCACATCGCTGACAATCCAAAGAAGAATGGTTTCACAGACCTACTTCTCCTGCAAACAGGCTTTATCTAACGTATTTTATTTCTGCATCCATATGCCCCCCATTAACCACATGTGGCAATACTCTGCAGCATATTTACCAGATAAAGAAAACACAGACAGTACTCTAATTTGTGCCAAATCATAACATCTGACACTGGAACAGTGAGTGCCCCAGAACTCCATAAAGCCACTTCAATCAGCGTGTGACACCTCCACAAGCGATGTGATTACTGGTTCCCTAACCCGAAGGGTGAGGAGCAGAGGTTAAAGCAGAAGGTAAGGTCTCACTACAAGTCAGACCCCCCGTGCTGAGACAGTACTGCATTTGCAGAAATTG
The DNA here is from genome assembly GCA_013399715.1 of Alectura lathami. Lineage (NCBI taxonomy): Eukaryota > Metazoa > Chordata > Aves > Galliformes > Megapodiidae > Alectura > Alectura lathami. The sequence goes on along the minus strand of VXAV01008042.1, from coordinate 52,544 downwards.
TGATTTGACTTACAAGCTCTTTCAAAATAAACTAGCTCACGTCTTTCACTGGGTTCTTCCTAGTAGAAGTGTTCTAGACATTATATAGATCACATCAGAGATGGAAAATCTTGCAAAAATCCTGTTCTCAAAAAATCTTTTGATATGTCTTGAAGAGAATAAAGCAGTAACATAGTTTTAGTCACCTGTGTGGAAAATACATTGAAAAAATACATGCTCAAGATTAAAAAATAATTTTTAAAAAGCAGTGGAAAATTGTAACATGATGCTCTTTGGTTCAGGAGAGAAAAATTACATATTCTCCTTAAGAATCCCTCATTCAGATTAATTCACATTTGTAAAAGCCTGCATATATGATCAGGGCTACAAAAAAGGACAAAGCTTCAGTTCATACGAAACATAGACTGCAGCACCTTCTAGGCCGACTTAAAGCAATGCCAGTGGAATTGACTACAAAAATAATTGACATAAGGCCTAACAATTTCTTCTGTTAGATAATATTCAGACACTGCATTCATGGAAGAGAAACAAAATGAATGTATTTACGAGAGATAGCAAGGGAGCTAGTCTGCTTCGAACAGTTTCTGCTTTATTAAAGAAACAGTCTCACATCACTTCTTAAACAGGAGCCTAGCAGGTTAAAAGGCATGCTGAGATTTTAAATGAGCCTCATCTAAATAAAACTTGAATTAGTTATTTTTGCTGTGGGCTTTTTTCTATCCTCTTGCATAACTGTTTTCAACATCTCTTCAGACTACTGAATGTTGAAAACCAGCAGAGATGACAAATAATCTGCTTGAAGAAAACATTTATTAGGAGTAAAGTGTTCATATTGCCTTGTTATCCACTGCTTGGATGATTAAGAATGAGTCAAGACTGATGGTCTCACTGTTTTGGGAAAACACAGGAGTTTGTATGGACTAAGCCTTCCTAAAAATCAGGGTCTTCTGCAGGATTTAAAAAAAAAAAAAAAAAAAAAAAGGTAGTAACATTTTAATTTAAACAAGCATACTGTGTGCTTTGCTGCCAACTTCAATTTTCCTTGCAATATGAACAACAACAACAAAAATTGTAGTATCTTCTCATCTTTTTCATACACCTCCATGCCCAGTAACTACATGAAATTAAGAAGCCAGACTGCATCCCTAATGCAGACTGCATCTGCTGTAAGGAGAATAATCATTAATCACTTAATAATATGACATCCTGTTCTATGCTGCTATTAGTACCAAAATTCAGAAAAATATTAGTTCGTACATTAGCTGTCTGTAATCATATATTCCTCAGCCACACCTGTTAGCAATACTATACTCAAACACAGTTTTAGCCACATCATCATTATACTTAAAGCAAATTACAGCAACTGTAAGATTCAGTCCCTCAGGGGCCACTATATGATCTGAACCCAAGCTTCTAGGCCCAAGGACATTATGAATAAGCTTAAATCTAAACTGTGTGTTCCCACTGACTTCAGATAGTTACGTGCCTTAGGCTAAATACATGCTTAATGCCCCACTGAGAAGCTTTCCTAGCAAATTCTTGAAGCACAGAACAATGACTGCTTCCCCAAAGGAGAGATGTGTTTTTCTACATGCTCTGTGATACACCACTAACGTTTCTCACCACAAACTAGTGAACATGCACATACACTAAACAAGAAAGGACACAGAAGAGATCTGAATCTATAATGAACTTAAAAAAAAAAAAAAAAAAGGGACAAATGGTATATGTAAAACATACTGAATCATTCTGGATACTGACAGGAATATGAACAGAACAGCAAGCACAGTGACCTAAATACTGATGAGATATCAAAATCTTAGAAGCAATAAATATAGGGAAAATTCATCCCCACAAACAATTAGAAAGTAAGTTGATCTCCATGGAGTTCTGCCAACTCCAGCATGCCTAACCTGTAATTTACAAATACAACTAGCTTTATTAAATAATTGTGGTGAATCTATTCCATAACATAAAAAACAAAACAGTCTACTGCGAGACAGGACTCTCCAGTATTGTATCAGTAAAAATTTTGCAAACTTTACTAATGTCTCGTCTGCTTAGACTTTTAAGAACAAGCATTACCATCTTTGACCTACAGATCCAAAAGACAGTATGTGAAGAATACACTATTATGTGAAATCAAGAACTAAATGAAGGTTGAAGCTACAGGTTCTCTTCATCATACTTCAGTATGCAACTTGAACAACAACATGCCCATCAGAACACATTGCGTTTTAACAGGAAGCAAACAGAATTAGGTCAAGAGAAAAACTAAAGATGAACAAATAAGATTTTTGCATGACACCTCTAAGATGAACTGAATCTACAAAAGAATGAACTCATTTCATAGGTTAGCATAGTAATCAATAAATCCAATTGACATGTAAGATAAGATAGGTTCCTTCATACCCCAGGGAAGCACAGAAAGCTGGTTAGAAAATAAAAGAGAAATAACATGCTAAATATGACTTAGGGGTGAGAGAAAGCAAACAACCTCACTTGTACTTAAGAAGAGCATTCATTATATGACTGAAAATGCCTTCTTTTATTTCCAGTTTCAAGACCTTGGAAATACAAATTCTCACACTGGAAGAAAGATCAGCCTTTTCTGTCAGCTCCTCTGGCCTCACAAGGTGCCCTCTGCCATCCTTCCAGCCACAGCTACTGAGCTGACTCTAGGGCTCAATATCCTGGTATGCCAGGAGAAGGAATCACCAGGAGCTTTTCCTGCAGGTTACGGAAGAGTGCTGAACATAGTGAGACTACAAATACCATTACCATGCCACACATTTCTCCACCACTTCTTATCCGTATCCACTTTGCCATGGGGAAGAAGGAGAGCAGCACGCAAAGCAAGCAAGCATGCTTGTATCACAGCTAGCTCCTACTTATCTCCGTGGTCTGAAGAATGTACTCGTGGATTTAATTCAACTTGTTGACTCTTTTCAGACTAAAGGAATGTAATAATACTTCTGCTGATATCAGAAGGCTGGGAGAGTTTGAAAAATTATTTGAAGCCTCTTGCCGTGACCTCAATTTAAAGCAACTTCATTCCAAACTATGTTATTTTTCACAGAAACTCCAAGTGAGATTTTCCCACACCATTTCTTTTTCAAACACTAGTCCTTTCTCTTCATCCATTTACTCCTAGTATTTACCACCTCTGAAAACTCAGGGTCAAAGGAGATTCCACAAAAGAACTCAGTACAAGCATACACATTGTGCTTTGCAGACCTCCTTCCACAGCCAAACCCAACTCTTCCAGATGCACAGTGGTAGTCACAGCTTCTCCTTGAGCAACTCCAAACAGCCCTGCACAGCACAGGATGTGAACACATGCACGCTGTATTTGCAAGCTGAGGGCTCTCGAGTCCCCAGAATCAGGAGCTATTTGCATTTAATCTAATACATTCTGACAATAAGATGGTTCAATAACACATGGTTAAATAACATATCTATGTCATTCTAGCCTAAAGAGCATTATTTACAACAAATACGTGGTGTCAGTAATGTTATAGTAAGAAGCTTAAAGAACATTATTTCCTGAACCCCTCAATCCTGCAAAAAACTCCAGATAAAGTCAAGCAAACAAAGATTGAGTATGGAAGAAAACAACGAAATTGAGCCTTAGAAATAGAGTTATTCTATGTTTTATTCATGCACAAAATGTAAGAGTTGTCAAAACTACTTTCTGTGAAATTAGCAGTTTGTGGGAAAAAGCACAGCAATAATATTACAACACAGCTGTACTTTCATTTTATCTACTGACTGATTTTCAACATCCACAGAAGTGTATTTTTATGGTAATGGCTGTTTTTTTTTTTAAAAAAAAAGAAAAACTATGAAACAAAATTGGTCGAGTCAGGAAGATCTTCAACAGGTTAATCATGTTCCCTAGGCTTCTGACACTCAGCAAAATCACAATCATTATAATAAAGAGAATTTTACCACTAACACTCTTATTCATCAGGATTTCTCAGGCCTTAGTGCCTCTGTGGTTTCTGTAACATTCACAAAGACACCACTTTAATCTTCTTTTCCAAAAAAAAATACATTAACTGCATTTGCAGGGCTGCAAATATTCAGACAGGAAAGAAAGAAGGAGCATGCTAACCTTCGCAGCCACAAAGAACTGCATTCATTTACTATCAATTTCCTGTTTTAGTTCTCAGCTTTGCAGATTCAGCAGCTAGCATATTATCAAAAAAAGAAGTCACCACTTCTGAAAAAATACGTTTTTGTTTTTTGGGTTTTTTTTTTTTTTTAAGACTTTGTACTGTGAGCAGAATTGAATATATGAAACACTGAAACGCCCCAACAAAATGTCTTAGGTTTGTCAGGTCGGTCATGTACACTTGCTCTACTTCCAGTGCAGGCACTGTGACAAAGCTTTGCCTGGAGCACCTTCATGGCCCATCAGTTAATAACCGGAGACTTTTGGTCTTTGGCATCATCTCCATTATCCTTTGCCCACTAGGTTAGCACTTCTATGTATGCTTGGTTACGGCTTCCTCCATTAATCAAAATCCTCCTTTTCATTGCAGAGGTCCTGGATCAGAAAACCCCAGTGAAGCAGACAATCTCACCTTCCGCACATCCTTACGCTACGCATTGTGATAAACTTCTCCTATTCTAATTGCAGCTTAAGTGGACTTGTAATACCATACGTCTCACCACAATTAACTAAATCCAAAAAAAAAAAAAAAGAAAAGAAAGAAAAAAAACACCTTCCATGTTGCAGGAATCAAGGAGCTCTCAAATTACCTATCCATTACCTATCCACCAGCCTATGTTCTTGGAAGGAGGGAAACCTTCACTGGCAACCAACTTTTCACAGATCAGCATGTGGTTCTACTGTTCTTTAAATACCAAACTGATACATTCTTAGTTCAGTGAAGAAGTGAAAATGATGTGGATGCCCACAAACTCCTTGTATTACAGGTTTGCAACTTGTAGCTCCATTAATACGCATGTTTTCCATGCTGCAGTAGAAAACCTGTTGCTTGTCCTCAGAAGTATATTCCGCGTATTTTCAATTTTAACCATACCTTCCTTCAAATCTTAAGTAGAAATCAACTCTCTATCTTTAGGATATTACAACCTTAAATAGTAAAATAATCAGTTCACCAAGAATAACAGTAACACTATCCAAGGTAGATTTAGGAATGATCCTGAAATAAGCTTAAGTAGAGAAGGTAAAAATCAGAAAATTCTTCCAAGGCTGCCTTTCTGAATTACCTCAGACTGTTCCCTTGACAAAAAAGAGGTTCATGATTTGCTCCTTACAGCATACTACACAAAAGTAGTTAAGCCATATCATTGAAAAGTACAGACTTTGGGGTCTCAGAGACCAAAACATTCTCACAAAGCCCCTGCAACGCTGACCTACCTCTGAAACGTTTTTTACCTGTTGACTACCCTGAAGGTGAAACTAGGCTGCAACAAATCTCAACAGGTTAGTTACACTTATTGTGAATTCTTTCCTTCTCAAAAGAAGCTCTAGGTAAAAACAGGAAAACGGACAAAATCCAAACAATATTAAATATTTGCCCTCTCAGGGGCAAAGAGGAGATAGATAACAGGCTTTCCCATGACGAGATAACTTGGTACAGGACATATAGCAACAAAGTCAACTAAAATTTTCAAGAATTACAGCAGGTATGACTCAATCTTTGAGTAATGATGGATGTCAGGCACAATTCTGGAAAGGTTTTGAAAGTCATTTATTGTTGAGCCCAGACTCCAGTTGATGAGCGTCCTAAGCTTTTTCAGTATCCTTCTCCTCCTGTTATAAAGAAACTTGTGTTTTTCTGTAGCTTTTTTTCAGCAGAAGGAAAGACAAAAAATATAACAGGACTAACTAGCAGACACACAAGCAGTGGTAATGCCTGCTTCACTTTCCCAAATGAAGTACAAAGAGGCACAAAATATAACTTAGATGGTCACTAGTGACTGTAGTAACTAGTTATTAATGCAACTCCACCCCAACAGTATCTGAGTAGCTCTCTAATGCCAAATCCCTGTGACAATGGGAGTACTGCTTGAGACACACCACATGTAAATTAAGCAACTAGTCCAAGGTAGCACCGGAAATACGCATCCAAGAGCTCAAGCTCAACTCAGGAATGCTAGACTCAAGTTTCTAAGTATTAGAGTACCCTTCCTTTCCTTAGCTAAGAGTGGAGCTTTAAGGATCCCAGAGACAAATACTTCAGAATGTCAAAATCACACCTTCACACTTCCCAGGCACGCAGTTTCAACCTGACCTCCAAGGAGGAAAACTGCTGAAGTTGTATGGAGGGTGTAATTGTTTCTGCAGTTGAGTTATGCCTGTTGTGTGTTCGCAAGTGTTACACTTAGTCTCTAAATCTCGGTTGTATTCACCAAAAGCTGAGAAGAAACAGCATGCTCCTCTGTTCTTATCACATTTCCGTTTTGGCAAAAGAGCCATTCCAGATCTTTGTGAACTCACAAAGCAGGACAGAAAAACAGCACTTAGCATACTGCTTACACTTTGCCATCTAAAAATGTAGAATTGCTTTAAATAACACAGTATGCTTTGATTTGTCATAATGTTTATTACTGCATTTATTTTCTGCCTGCAGATACTATTAAAGAAGATGTTTCATCTCAATATATGTACAAAATCAAAGCAATGAAAGCAGGCAGTATGGCTAATTTCATTACTGCCCTGGTTCTTTCAATCAATGATGGCTGAGCATACCAATATGAACAAGGATTTGTAACTCAATGTCACACTATAATTACAAAAGAGCAAGAAATTGAGATACAGACTCTGATTCTAATTGCTTCATGATAACCACACAAATGCATCTCGCTCCAAGTACTCCTTCACGACCCTGGAGTTCAGGATTGTGCTCTTTAGCCTTTATTGTCTACTTATGAAGCAAAAAGCTCTTGGCATTTAAATTATTGGTGTGATTTCTGTGATGCTGATCTTATAACTGCTCCATTTAAGTGGACAGGATTTACATGCACATATGATTAATAATATTTCTATCAGCTAGAATGCAACTTAACTCACACTCACCATTTGAAAATATCAGTTGTTTGCCCCTCTTCACGCAGAAAAGATAAAGCAAAAAATAAAACCTAAAAATACTATTTGCTCAGGAAACTGAGTCTTTTCCATGATCCACTAAGAATGCTCAGCATAGGCCAATTATCTATAACATCTCAGGCACATTTTGAACATATTTTGAGGGAAGCACAGCTAGATGCCTACGCTTATATGCTTCCTGTAGTTTGTGAAAGAGGTGCATTTGCCTCTCAACATTTCAGATCAAATATACTGTGAGAATTTTAGGATGATGTTAATTTGGTAGTAGTTTTATGCTGTGATTTTTTTTCCTCAATTAAAATGGAATTAGATGAATCAATTCATTTACATAAATAACAGAAGCTAAACAGGATTCTCAGTTCTGCAGTTTTTCCCACAACATGGATCAGGGTGCTCTGGGATGATGGTAGACATAGACCTTATCTCAGTCTAGAATTTTTATCTGGTTTCATTTCAGTTTCATACTTACTTCTTCTGTAGTGCTTTTTTCTTCCTCTCCTTACTATCAATAACTTCAGCTTTAACATTCTTAATAACACTATTAGCCACAGGCACGTCATCATTTTTGACTAACACAAATATGCCCTTCTGATTTGATAATGTTACTGACTCTTCAACTCCTGAGTCCACAAATACTCTTATATGTGCACAGTGCTCTTTCAGAAGCTGACATTACTAAGGTAAATAACCTGAGAACCTCATTTTATCAGAAATACAGAGGTCTTTGTCACTTTACTCTCCCCATTTTAATTTTCTTCAAAATCTGTTAACGTAAACTCAAATATTATTACTCACAGGAACTTCCAGCAGAAAACTGGAATGATGCTGTCCTAGTTTAATCTGGTATGTAATGTATACATCTCCAAAGGGTAGCACTAGGAATGATGAAGCTTTCAAAAGATCTCAAGGAGCTGGGTGCTCAGTTCTGATCAAAAAACGAAATGCATCACAGGTTTTATACACTGGGAGATGATTTGTTGCCAATGGCATATACATACATGTATATAGGAATAAACTAACACATTCAAATTAACACTGATAATTCAGTTAAAATACGGTTAAGACCTTTTTCTTCCCCCTCTATTCTCTATTTAAAGCAGATTTAAAGTACTTGAATGGACAAAAAAAAACTGATTACACAAGCACTCGTTCAGAGCCAGTAACCTCTCCTTCGAAACAGTACATTTGCTTCACTGCAGATCTTGGGAAAGACACCCAACAAGTGGTATCTGCCCCTCTGGAGGTCCTGTGCTGGTGTCAGGCACCAGCTAACGGAACAGCGGCTGCAGCAGTACCAGAGCTCGCTGCCCACGCTCTCCTCCATGGGTAACAACAATGACTTCAGGGTTCTGAAAACAGCCAGCGTCCTCCTGGCTGAGGACTGGCCCCAAAGGCACACTGCAGCCCCCATGCCCAGGGCAGAATGCACAGCTTTTACTGTCAGTTTCAGTGAATCCAAGCTCATTCACTGTAGCTGAGGAGCTGGCAGTCAGCGTTTTGCAGCCTAGACAAGCAGTGGGATATGTAAATACAGCATGCTCTTCTATTCTCTTATTATGTTCAGAAGATGCTTCACATTTCAAAAACAAGCACATTTATTTAGAGTTTACAGTTTGTAACTATCTCTGTTAACGACCCAATACTAGCATGTATTTCTGTACTTTTTAATAGCATTTTTATTTCTCCTGCTGTTAGTCAAAAAAAAAAAAAAAAAAAAGTGAGAGTTTTCAGTTCAGCTTAGCAATCCTACCCTCCAGGAAAATTAATAAAAATAATTAGTACATTTAATTAATAGACACAGGAGGAGCTCCAACCAACCACAGAATTTCCACACAGCTTGTTCATCACATCCAGAGTAACACAGCAACTACCTAATTAATATCATTGGGTCATTACACCAGCACTTAGGTTTGGCTGGGTACTGATAGCAATCGGCCTGCAGGCTATCTGGATTTAGAAGAAATAACATCAAAATTCCTTTCCACCAAACACCAAGTGCACGGCATGTTTGTTGGGGAAGTTGCTAATAAATAACGTAATTATGTTACTAACAGATCACAATCTGATATGCTGACAGTAATTTGACATTTAAAATAAATGTTTCAGTTGTGCATTTAGCTCTGAAGCCAAAATGCTGTTTCTGCCTTATTCACAGAGGTTTGCAAAATGGATACAGTAATCTGCCATTTTCATTACAAGTTACATATGTATGTATTTTTTTCTCTATGAAAACCCCAAACATTTGTGTCGTGATAGAGTACTCCAGCCCAACACTCTACGGCTTGGATCTTACTAGTGTGCACCAAAGAAAAGCCATCTAACCGAAACAGTCATGTTAACACAAAACTACACAGTCATTTCATCAGGTCACGTATACTCTTCCTCATTCATGTAAAATGTCTCTAACAGAGACTGTCATGAGTTAGGTTTGAACAAAACGTGCCCTGCCTCTGAAAATACTTGTGTTTTTCCTAAAGAGCTGAAAAATATTTAGATTAGTGGTGAAGTACACTTTTATATTTCCATGTTAATTCATTTCTTCCAGCACGACAAATAATTTCATTTCAGAAATATGCTAGATGATGTAACTACGTTTTTCGTCTACGTTGGATCACTGCTTTACAGACGAGGCCAATGTACTAAATCTAAAATGGCTAAAGCTCTGACTGAAGACAAATCTCTTCCAAAAACTGTACCTAACTACATTATTCAAAACTACTCAGCAAGCATTCAGGTAGCAACGTGATGGATGCAGCACGCCAGCCTGGGTGCGCAGCTAATCAATATCGGACTCTGGCACAGCCACTGTGAGCTTTGGAGCCCAAAGCGGAGGCAGGCGTGTGGGTGCTGCAGTACCGCCAGCACTCCCACTGACCTCAGCTGGGCTGCTTGCTGCATATCCCAGGTGTGCACTGACATCTTCGTGGAAAAAAAAAAGACATGGCAGGACCAGTTTTGTGACATCTCTGACAAATAGTGAAAAAATTACACAAGACCCTGGATAGCTATGCCTCTGTGAATTTTGTAGAAAAGCGACTATTGACTGCAGTCAGATTTGAACAACCAAGCTAAACAGACAACACCACATATTTGTTTTTTCAATAGGCTATGCAAAACATAATGACACCTTATCTACATGAACATGTATTGCTTTAACGAATTCCCCACTGCTGGTACCACTGAAATAAAGGTCTTCATTATATATTTAAGTAATCAATACTTGGAATCAAGTAAGTCATGTTTCACCAGGGAAAATGAAAATGAATAAGATTAAATGAATGCTGTCACTTTCTATAAACAGGTCATGGTTTCCCGCTATAGAAACCACTACATTCTTTTTTACAACATGAAATCAACACTATAGCATACTTTAAAAGTCTAATATAGTTATAGTTATAAAAAGGCCCCTCAAGGCTCATCATCGACGTCCTTAGTTTTAAGCAATCCAGCTTAGGAACAGTATGCAAAAACCTCAGTGAATCAAGTTCATTAATTTTCTGCTTTTGTATGCAGTAATGCTCTCCACTCACCAAGTATACATAAATATTATTTTATTAAATTTCAGAGCAATTGTGTTAGGTACGGTAATAAAATGTCTTCATCTTACATTCTCTTTCTCAGCAATATAGCCTTAAAAACACACGTAAGATAAGTAAATTAATACACACTAAAGGAGACAAGGTCACAAACGAAGGACTCCAGACTTCTACGGCCATGCTAACTCTCACAGAGCACAGAGCTGTATATTCAAAGTAGGAGCATCTACATTAGGTTTGCAGGGATCTCCTGTTCCTCCAAGAAAAAGGGTTGGGGATATTTGTTAATTTCTAGTACTCATCACAGTTCCTAGTGCCTTACTGCAGGAATCGCACTTCATGAGGATGCTGTTGGAGGCCAACCAGAGAACAGACAAGAACACAAGTAAAAACTGAGTTGGAATAAGAAATAATTACAAAAGAAGCAAACAAAAAAGAAGCAACAGATCTTTACTTCTTTTTTCTTTCTACATCTACACTTTAATTAATACACACTTCTACTTTACAGAGTAATGTTCCCTTGTTTGTCAATTGGCTTCTAGCTCCTCTTTTAAAATCCACTCCTTAATATATATTTCTCCCAGAAATTCTTCTAACAGTATTTTAACTTCTATTCAAGAAGAGGCACCAAAATTAAGGTAGATCAATACATCATAATAGTTTCATTCAATCATCAACTTACTGTCAACTTCAGTAGAAAACTCAAAAAGACCTATCCTCGCCGTAATAAATTCCCTTCAACCACTGCAGATAAAAAACAGAAGCCATAGTGAATTTGGCTTTAGCTAACAAATCTCTAAAAATCTGGAGCTACTAACGACAGTTAAGAGTCAATTTGCCATTAACCAACCCAACAAATGCATTTATTAAGTGTGGCCTTACACTGAGGACTGCTATGTTTCAGCATTATAGCTTGCTGCCTACAGGAAGCAAGGAACATTTTTTGATATTCAAGTCAAGATGCGATGCTAGCCTTTGTACCCATCTGATTTGTCATGTTAAGAGATTTTTTTAGGCTCTTGAAGAATAGGAACTTACCTGATTCATTAGCTGTCCCTCAGTAAGAACCGAAGTATGAGCTGAACTCTTTTCCAATTACATCTCTTCATATTTCAATGTATTTGTTAAATTACCAAGCTGAGCTTCTTTTGGAACATTTCCCATTACAGTAATTCCCACAGATTTTCTTATAAGGACAGAAAGCATAGTGGTGGGGCACAAGCAGATTGTAATATGGCTCTAAGACTGATGGCCCTAACCTAATAAATGCTATAATCAGAATCATTATGTAGAACATAACAGGATTTTTATTCTACTACAGTCACAGTAGCATTGGTAAGTTTGATTTCCAGAAGACAATAATGTTAAGATTTCCATGCAAAAAGGGGCATTTTTAAAATTTTCATACTAATCAATTTTGCACTCTCATTTTGATAGGAGATATAGAAGCACATGCATTAACTCCCATCAGACCACAACTACAGTACAATACAAATGTGAATGTCTAACATGCAGATCGCTTTTATGTCTCAGAGGAACTTAACAGAATGTGTTACGAACATAAACAAATACTGCCAAAAAACTGTTTCAATATGTAACACGGGGCTGAAGTAACACAGGGCTAAAAACAACATATGTTGGGCATTGTGTGCCATCAGAGAAAATGAGGCTCTCAGACTTGTATGTCTGGGATTGTCTTCAAAGATTTTTGGTGAAGAAAGCCATAGGCAAACAATCAAGCTCATTGCCTTAAAGAAACTTCTACAAAAGGTCAAAAAAGGAGGCAGGGAGGGGAGCAACC
>VXAV01008042.1:27795-39693 GCA_013399715.1 Alectura lathami | reverse complement strand
ATTCTTCCAATTCTTTCTTCTAACTGAACTATAGGAAAAAAACAATTGACAACAAGGTAAATCCTACATTTTCTGCAGCTTCCACCACCACGAGACAAACAAACCACCACATAAATGCTACTAAGAAAAACACCTTTGTGTTTAAAGGTGATGTGAACACTGCAACAAATGTGTCTGTGCATCACTGCTCAGAACAGAAATGGCCACCATTCTTCAAAGGGCAATGTAGATCTTTCCATTTTAAAGGCATCTCATTTGCTCTGCATAATGAGCCAAGAGGAGAAAGATTACGTGTCATATCACATCTCCATCTTAATTACTTTTCCATCAAGAATAATGTCAGGCATTATGATCCTAGCTTTTCCAGAAGCTGCTACAAATCTTTATAATAATGCAGTGGACATAACTTTTCTGTCACTATTAATTCAGTGCTTTATAAATATAAAAAAAGGAGCAAAATACATGAGGCAAAGCACAACACAGTAGAAAATTTTATTTATGGAAAATGGCTCTGCTAGTTAATTTGTCTCCAACAGGCCCAAGGAATAAGCAAGTCTAAACATTATGATTCCTTATAAAAAGCAAGGTTTTCTCTGGTTTTGATCCATGTTTCCTCACCCAAGAGTTCACTGTCTATAACCATGCAGCAGCATTATTCATTATTGATTAAAATGGCCTTTCTGTACAGTTAGTTTGTTGTCTCCTTCAGCTTCCTAGCTCCCAGTAGTTTAGGAAACTATGATCACAAACAATGCTGTTGTAGCTCTCAAAACTCTCTGGCTACTCCGCTTTCTACCAAATACAACGGAGCAGATGTTTCATCCTGTAACTAGATATTTAAATGGGTTTAAAATGGCACAATACAATGGTTTAATACAAACTTCATACAAATATCATACAGAGAACAATGGAAATGCACACACAATGCAAGCAGCAATAGTTTGCTGCATAAATTTGCAGGAAAGGAGGGAGCAGAACTGAGGATAGTGCACATCTGCAGGCATACCTGTCATCAATCCCACTTCTGCATGAGTCTGCATCAATGTACAGTATGGGTACACACATTCGTGGATGGAGAAACACACAGAGGTCAGAAAACAGCAAGTGAAAGCGAGAGCCAGATAATTCCTACTTATAAGCATGTCTCTGCCATGACAGAGTATCACAAGAGAGCTCACTCTCAGAGCTTTACCTGTGATCAAGTATAAATCTCACACATTTTGTGCTTCTTTGAGTCCTCTGGAGTTAGCAGGACTTTTCCTGCTTATGGAAAAAGGAAAGCAAGATTCTCCACTACAGGTGCCATGACTTACCAAGACCTTGGGTAATCCTGTTGTAAAATTACAGGAGTTCACCTTGGCTATTGCTACTAATCAAAGCAGTTCGAGAGTGCCTTAACCAGCCATGAGGGAAAGGATCAGGTTACACTCATGCCTCAAGTCAAAGCTTCTTTCTTTGAAGCACATTATTCTAGCACACACAAAATCGGGTTATAATTGTAACAGCAATGCTCGTTCTGGTAGCTGCCTGGTGGCAGAAGTCATTCTAAATATCTGGAAAACCAAATGGGTCAGCCCTTGGTGCTGTGCACTTGGAATTCTTTTCAATCTGTAAAATTTTTTTCTATTTAATAGCTGACCATGTGAAGGACAAAGGCAGTGTACAGAGTATTTTCCTGTCAAATGGCACAGGCATATACAAATCATGCTTAGAAATGTATACTGCTCTTCCTGTTCTAAGAAAATGACCCTTTGCCATTTCCAAGTAACTGTACTGAACACATTTTTATCACATTTATAGAATAATAACATCCCTTTAAAGATAGCCAATATTTATCTGTCTTACCAGAACGATGGTGATGTTCTTCTAGGAACTCCAAGTCAAGCATTAGGTCATCTTCATCCAACTCACAGGAACCCAGGTTATTCAAAACATCCTAACATATATTAAAAAAAAAAAAAAAAAAAAAGCATTCAGATGAGTTAACCCAACTCTTCTGTACAATCAGATCTGAAGAATAAGTTTAAGAAGTTGCTACAGGAAATTTTTCTATTAACATTGGACTAGTGAGAAAATATATTCAATAGCTGGCCAAGTAGAAATGTATTAGTCACCATTCTCTGCTTTACAGTATCTCAAATATTTAATGGAAAATAAAAAAAAAAAACACAGAAGTAGAACTGACTATATAACTTTTTTTTTTTTTATTTTCAGTGATATTTTGTGAAACATAAAAAATACTTTCAGCATAACATAAAATTATCAGTACCTGTTTCTCATTATTTGGATTTTTAATCACCATCTGCACTTACCAAATTATCTGAAGAGAGATTTACTCTTATTTATCCAAGGCATAAAGAGACACAAGTTTGGGGTAAATAGAAAATTCAGAACAATCAATTCAGGAATTTTGAAGTATTCATGCGCATAGTAAAGGCTTATGATGACAGAGAAGAAAGCTTGACTGTGAGGTGTTGCTGCTTGGCTCCTCACTCCCCTTTGTCATTCAGTTTGCTAAGTTTCAACCACAGACAGTCAAGACAGGCTTATACAATGCATCCTTCACAAAGTTAAAAAATAAAATAAAAAAAAAGAGTAGGAGGGTGGCTAAAATCAAAAAAGAATGAGAATACAAGAGTAACTTTTTGGATTCTCTCCAGGATTAGCTTCTAGGAAGATGCAGCAAGTAATTCTGCCTCAGGTAGAATTTACTACATCAGCTCTGGGTACAGCACTACCACTATTTTGGTTTAAATTGTGGTCACAAAATCATATTCAGTTCAGCCTCTGTGAAGCCCCTCTTGGACTCTCAGTACCTGCAGCCAGACAGACCCAGGGTGGCAATCAGGCTCCAACAGATGCCCACTGATGGGCACAGCTGGAGCCACCCTCTGCTCTGCCACCCGGAGGGGAACAAGGCCAACTGCTGGGAGCACAGCTGCAGGCATCCCACACCTAGACAGCACATCTATTTCTTGTTCCCCGTGCCCATGCTCACCACAGCCAGCCATGGGAAACGAGGAGAAGAGACAATCGTTTTTTCTAGTCCCTACCAACTGAAAATAATCATTTTATAATAATTTTGCATTTTCTGCCCATTAACGTTTTATTCTATGGTCATGCATTTACAATTACTAAGATACGATTAAAGGACAATGATTTAAAGCAACTAGTAGTATCACATAATGTCAACTGCATTTCTTGTATTGTGATAATATCATCACATCCATAATTTTCTCCACAGTCACCAATATCTAATTGGAAGTAATACATGCATTCTCCAGAACATACATTCTAGCGTTGTGCTTGAAAATCTGCAAGTGATACTGCAACCAGCATGATTCTTCAGTCCATTCACAGAGAAAAAATCCAGTGGACATGACCATAATACGCTGACATCCCATGTGTTCCCTGCTCGAATCTAAACCAAGCACTGGATTTCAGAGTGTAAGAGGCCAGGTGATTGCTCCAACATACCAAGCTGCTCTGAGAGACTAGAGATCTCTACAGAAATCTGCTGTAGATAAGGCAGAGAAATATAGCAGTAGTACACCACAAACTAGCAAAAGCCCTTCCTGACATCAGTTCCAAACATATTTTTTATGTTCTTTCTAATTCTTTCAAGTATTTTTCCCCCATACTAGATGTCAGTTCCCATTCACACTCAAAGCTTACACTTATTCAACTCTTTTGAGTAACGGTTTCTTTCCATTCTATTTTCTACTCATTCAAAAACAATGTAGAGGCACACAATGACTTCTTGCATTCTTTTCCTAGCTTACCACTAGCATGAGAATACCTCTCCTGAGATGCAGAATCCATTGTTAACGCTCTCATTATATTTACTGATGCCAAGCACTGATAGTGACAATGGCCAAGTGTAGAAACCTCCCCACAATGAGCGAGCAGTGCTGTACAAAAGGAAAACATGCATCACCTGACCACTGCAGTCACATCAAGCACAGAACATATTATTCCTTTTATCCTAATGTTCAACGTTTAACTTGGAGAGCTGCTGGCAAGCCTTCTTCATAGAAACTATTTTCTTTAACCCAACAAAATGTAGACATTCAATAATCAAATTACTTGCTACCATACAGTACATGAGCACAGAAATTACACATGAAAATGCAGTACGCATACACATTGTATCAGGTTACGGTGCCTGACACCTACACAGACACACACTTTTCTAGTATGGATTTATGTTAACATATAACAAACCCAAAGTAAAACTAGTTCACTAAAAAAAGTTTTCTTATTGTCCTCTGTATTAAAAGAAAGTGGGAGAACATGCATTGCTCAGCATTATAGATAGCCTAAAACCGAAATACCTTCTGAACCCCTGTTGGAGCTAGTGAAATACCGGACTGAAAATCCCATCTGGGGCTCATGTGATTGTGTTAGTAGCTGAATACCTTTCAAAGCAGCAGTTTGATTCCTGGGTTTGTCCCAAAAGTAACATTTTCTCAACACATGTAAATATAAAATGTAACAAGAGAAAAAGGCCCCTAGAACGACCCGCCCAATGCCACGGAATGGCTCGACAATGTCTTCCGCTCCTCTGCCTCTTCCCTATGCTCCGTTACTCCCTGCATCGCCTTTGTTGCTATGACAATTAGTAACAGTTGTCATTTCTTTTTAAGCTTAATAGCTCTTCACTCTCTCCCCATTCTCCCATCACTACTTCTACTACACTTCTTGAAGAATAACATAATTAAATTTTAAAATCTGCCCATTTTAAACATCCAGAAGTCAACAGAGCCAACGAAAAGATTCATTTATTTATGTTTACATACATTTTTGTTCTTGACAGCAAGATCCTAAGTGCAGCAGACGGAGGTTCTCTGTCATTAACAGCATCTTTGGAGAGTTGTATGCATTATTTTGTAATTTTATTCTAATTAACATGCAGTCCCTAGTCAGTATGATGTTCAATGGCTTGTGTTCCCTTTCATTTTTCATGCTGGTACCTTGAGGAATGTTCAGCTCTGACAAGTTTTTGTGTTTGAGCAAGGGGATGCAGGCTTTTTTTTCTGACCAACGCTTTTGTACGCACAAGTTGCCACTGGGACCTGGCATTTTCCTATGGTTTTCAGGGTTCTATTACCCAAGTGACAGAGATTGCCATTCCAGTACAGCAATACAATGAAATCTTGACTATTGCTTGGAGATTGTTCAAGACCTTTGAGATCTCGAGGTCCAATAAGCAATTTAATGAAGCTCCAAGACTGAAGCACCCACACGTTTCCAATTACTCAGTGCACTGACATTTGTCAGACTGAAGATGGCATTCACAGATGTCAATGAAAGCTGAGGTTATAGATACATTGATATAACCTTACTATCATGAGCTTGACTATACAGAGTGCGTTTTAATCACTAATCTTGCTTTTGATTAAGCTTTGCACACGTAATCCTGTCAGATTAAGACCTGTGCTCAGCAAGAACACCACAGAATCAGTATTCTTCCTGGAATGCATTTGGCCACCACACTTCCCCTGGCTTGTGCCTGTCTAAAATCCTCACTGCTGCCAGAATTCAAACCAAGCAGAAGAGGTTTGGTCAAAGGAGTCCCACTCTGAAACACTGATCAGCAGCAGCAGCTACATTCTGTACAGGTTTATATTTTGTCAAGAATCTCTAATTCCATTTTGCTGACACTTTAGACTATCAGGAAAACCCTAAAATCTAGGGTAGTATTTTTTAAAAGCTTTTTTCCCCCTGACAAAATAGCCTGTTTCATTTGCATAAGTGATTATGTGGACACCCCTGGAATTTCAAAGTTCAGAACTACCAAAAAAAAAATCACTTTTCCAAAAGAAATGCTTTGGGTTCTGGCTTGTTTTCCTCTCTCCTCATGTTGGCCATCTTTCTGAACCATCTTCCTCTGTGTTACTCTTCTTAACCATTTTCTGAACACAGCTTTTCTTATCTTTCTATGTTTTGTTTTTTTTTTTTTTTTTTTTCCAAAATATAAGGGCTTACTTCTCACACTACCCAACTGAAATGAGGCACCAATGTAGTTAATTTAATTCCTCTTTGAAAGAAAAATAGCCTGGTATTATATGTATAGTAGTATTTTAGTATTTAATCTTATGGATTCCTTTTTTTTTTTTTTTTCCCCTGTGTAGAGATATATGTGGAGGGCTATTTGAGATCAATGCTTTTGAAAGAGCACAAAGAAAACACACTCCACTGAGAATAATTAAATTCTGTTGTAAGAACATATGTATGACAATTCACCTGTATCTGCACTGGGTCACTGCATATCTGATGCTGGAAAAGATCAGAATTAAATACTTATTTCGAGTCTCAAATGATTTCTAGAGATGGCCAAAAGATAGCACTTCATCAAAATTGTACTGCAAAGAAAGCTAGCAGACAATCAGCATAAGAATGAAAACTCTGAGATATACTCAAGGAAAAAGAAAGACCTTGAGCTATTTAAAGTAATGTTAACTCCTGGAACTGTACCTGAATAATTCATGGACATAATGAAGTATTTCCCCTTCTGCACTCTCCCACATACTTCAAAGCGAAAATGAAAGCACATGAAACCCAGCAAACAGAATCCCTGCCAACAGTATAAAAATCTCTGTATCAAGTGTAAAGCTTCTGGATGCCTTTCACATACCAAGAGCAGCTTAAAAGCGTTCTGTTTTTCTGAATAGCACCACCCAAAAAGCATATTATTCCTTACCCACATATACAAGAGACATCACAAAGGTAAGAAGAAAAAAATACATCGTGTAACATTTGTGAAGAACATTTTCTGTAGCTAATGTGGAAATACGTTTACATTATAAATTAATGTGCCTTTAAATTCTGAAGACAGAAGATGATCAATGGAGAGAACTGTCTAACTAGAGAGCTTGGATGCATCCTACTACTCTTCAAAATATTTCTGCAGATATGTTTTTGGCTGTGCAAGGGAAGCACGCTATTTTCCATCCTGTTCTGGTTTCTGCCCTTCTGATTTTCTCCATGCACTAAATCAATGTCTGCAATGATGCTCCTTTTGCCTGAGCGACTGTAAGTAATGGACTCTCCTAATGTCTCCGTTCGCACTCACCCACACGGGGTTCATTCTGCTGCAGTATGGTCTGCTTGCTGAAACCACAGAAGCATAACACAACACAGAGCCCAAGCACTGCCGGCGGCAGGAGCTGACACTGCTCCTGCCTGACCATACCATTTATGCGCTGTCCATCAGGATCAGACCACAGAGGGAAGTGGCACCTATCTTCAGAAGCCTGTGGGATAATGCACTTGAGCAAGTGACGCACTGATGTACAGTACAAACATTCACTCTCCTCTGTTAATCAATTTTTCCATCATTAGAACAGCACATATAGGGCTTATACTTTAGGGTATTGTGACACCCAGAGGTGACCAGCGCCTTCCTCACCCTCCCACCACAGACCTGAAGCTCCTCTTCCTGCACAGCACCCAGAGGCGCTGCCAGACCACGAAAACACATTTTCTGCTGTTTAGTCATCCACATGCTACAGCTCTGCTGAGGAAGATGTGAAGATGAAAGCCAGAGGTGGCTGACCATGCTGTCATACTGATCACAATGAACGGTGTCATTGGCCTCTAAGCTTACACATCAAGCACCAGGTATATAAATAATATGCAGCTTCAAATATTCAAAGAGAGTTACGGCACAGTTGCACAAACAGCGTACAGCAAAACAGGCAACCAAACAGCTGGCAAGATAACAACAGAGGAGGTAGAAAAGGCAGAAAAGCTGTGTGGAACCAGAGCAAGTCCTGGCTTCAAAATTAAGATCACCTAGGGAGGGACATTAAGATTTCCTCCTCTTCCTTTTGGGGAGGAGGCTGAGAGGCACAAAACCACCAAGGATGAGCAAGGAAGGATGGGGAAAAAGAAGCTGCACACCTGGTTTCCAGCTTCCAACATCAGAGACAGCAGGAGCTCGGTGCCACAGCCTCAAGTGAGGGAGATGCCAAGGACCACAGCCATCCCCAGCACCTGCACCCTGGCAACGCTGCCTCATTTGGCAGTCTTTAAACGGCCCCATCACAGCCATCTCTAATTCCCAAACTTTCAGATGTGTGTGCTCAGGCTCGCACACCTATGTGCTGCACATGGGCTAGCTGCATGGGCAAACAGCTTTTACAGAACTGGGAGGCAACAGTTGCCTCCAGCATTTAAGATTTGCTATTCTCTATGCTCCTATTGAAGTATTAGAATGAATCCAGGTTCAGATTAACTCCCAGATAAGAATCAGTTGTTGAGAAAGCAGCGCTCACTTCACATTGAATTAGCTATCAAGCAATAGAATATCAAAGTAAAAACCACATTTAAAATGTGTACATGCTTCTGTGCACCAGAAAGCTTGAGATTCGAGTGTGTGAATAAAAGAAAAAATAACATCTTAGTCAGAGACACTACACTGCTCCTTTGCCATTTTTTCAAATAATTTCAGAGTGCTGAGATTCACTTTCATTATAATAGAATAATGACAACTGGATCTTCCATATTCAAAAAGAAAAAAAGGTGTATACATTTTTCATATATCAATCTATAATTTTCAGAGTCCTAGGGAAAAAAGAAACAAAAACTTGAGTATGAAAGAAATTTCAAAGAAATGCAGTAAAACCTCAAATGACCAAGTAAAGCCTTCTTTAATAGACTTTTTTTTTTCCTCAGTCATACACACATATGCTTTCCTCCCAGCAGAGGGATACATCTGCAACACATAATTTGCTTTGTGGATTAGTTACTGCTTTTACAGCTTTTGTAATAGGCAAAAGCACTATGCAAGTGTTCTAGTACAGTCATTAGGATCATTTAGCTTTGGGAAAGTTTTCTGCATCTCCTGTGCCAGATCTTTCTGCCAGACAGAAAAAGTTCCTTAGGTATTTCTATCCCGCATTTATATAGAATACAATTCAGACTATTCTGTATTTATATGTACTTTGGGGATGTGTGTACAACAGGTCATTCAACACATGGATTGGTCAGGTAAAGTCTTCCAAAATCCCTGTAACTAAACATACGGCTAAAACTTTTGGCAATTAAAACTGGTCACTAGAAACTTCTGGCTCTGTCCTGCAGCACTCAAGTCTATGCGTCAGCCAACATTTAAAGAGTCTAAGATCAAACAGATCATCAGTCTTGAATTTCATTTTTCCCCTTCCTTGACCAGTAGTATGCAGAGGGGAAAAAAGGGATTTAGTCACATATCTAGCGAAGAGTGGTCCTTAGTAAAAAAGGAACATTTAAATTAAGGGGATACAAGAGGCAGAAACTTCAAATATAAATTCTTGACAAGCCACCACTACTCCAAGAGGCAAACCTTAGAAATCTCTTTAAAGGACATTGGTTTTCTGACAAACCACAAAAGATCAGTTCTCCTTCAGCCACCATCCCACACCATCCTCACTTGGCTGGCAGAGTCAGCGTACTGACGGTAGAATTTCAGTGCCGTTTCTCCAAACAAATCCAATGTTGCTCACAATGTGTTTTCAGAATGTCCAGAAAGCAACGCAGGAAAAGGTATTTGTATAATAACAAGCTTAATAAGTGATCCGCTATTCTTGCTACTAATCTTTCCCCCAAACATCACTGTTCTAGTTGTGTCACCTATGCGAGTAGAGTCAGCACTTTTGGATGCTAAATGAAGATAACCTCTTTTACAGCTTGAGCATACAAAAATACATACATACCAAAATCCTCAAATATCTCATAAACATACATTTAAATAAGTAAAATATTTTCACCAAGTAGAAAGGAAAATGTTGTATTTTTTCCCTCCCAATGTTACTGTAAGATAATTCAAGGCTGAACTTTCTGTTTCTAATTCTAATTTGTAGCCTGTAATATTGGCGATAAATCACTAAAAATTGAGCCCTGTAAATGAAACCGCAAGTGACCCTTTACTATGGCATTGTTAATGCAATATCATAATAGATATGCTATTGCTAATATTATTTGAATTCTTTCTGTTTCCATGGTAACTTTAGCCTACGGCTGCTCTGGTAAACAGGGTTTTAAATCATTCTTTGAGAATGGCTTCTGTTGAAATGTCATTTTTCCACTCCTGAATATTTTTCCCAGTTTCTTTGTTCTGTTCTTTTTTGTAAAGAGGAATTGTAATGGCAGTTACTGATTTGTTTAGTTATCACAGTTGAATGGGCAGTGGAGTGAGAACTTGAGGAAGTAAGGCATCCTGTAACAAGCTTTCACTAACATCAGTAGAACAAAACCATGCACCACCTTAGAAAGGTACCTAAACCTCACAGAGACTAAGGAACAACAACTTCTTGTTGGACATTTTGCAATGCATACATTTTACATCCTTCGTTACTACTCCTCTGTACCCAAAAAACTTTGATGCTTGAAATGACTCTCAGTACCTGTACGTGCATTTTCTTCTAACAAATAATTACTCCCTAGACATCGGAGTGGAACAAAAGTATGAAAATCTATTAAAAAAAAAAAAAAGTTATCCAAGCCTTTCCCATGATTTATACAAGTGCTTAAACTGATCAGGGAAGGTCGGTTTGCCATGTATTTGCAGTTTAATGTACCAGTACCAGTCACTTGGCTTTTATGTGTAAATTCAGAAATGGCCAAACCTGTAGATTCAGCTGCCAGCCACCTTGCCATCCACAACTACTGATAACTAACAGACTCGTGTCAAAGCATCTGCCCCTAAAAACCTGTTAATGAAGTCAGTATACAATTACCTTTCTAAAAACTGCATACTGGATTTGCCACAAAGCAAAATACAAAGCCTATTCTTCATGCTGCTTATGGGTCTTTTACCCACAATTCTGTTTCCATTCATTTCAGTTCATTGTGCGACTTTGCAGTTCAAATGGCATCTGCAAGATTTCTATGACTGTTCTGATTCTTCTCATAAATTTAACAGAAATGATGTGCTCATAATATAGAATGGCAAAGAAATAGCATAATTTTGGTTTAAAAGAACAATGAATGAAAATATGCACTTAACAAGCAAATTACTTTTGTGTTGAAGGCTCTATGAACTACCCTTAAGTATCATACATCAAGTCACAGAACTCTTCATGCTGAGCACACAGTGTACTATCTGAACAAATGGAGATGGACAGCTTATTACAGTAATTGACAAGTTAGATATCAGACCTTAGATATTTACGGAAAACAGCTTTACTAGAAAGTATTCCAAAGACCTTCGTCACTAATCAACATTTACGCATCTTCAGTACAAAGAGCAACTGAAACTCTTTGAGGTCATGGTGACACTGTCGGAAACTTTCTCAAATCGTTTCCAAAAGGACTGTCATTATAATGATTTTCACTTGCCATTAATTCCCAGCTGCCTAATTTAGTAGGGTAGAAAGCAGCCCCCTCAGTACTAATTGGAATAAATTTTTAATTTAATAGTCTAATGCGCTCCAGTTTTTTTCTCCTTCCAGTGAATCAATTCTCTCATTATTTGTTAACAGCTAGGTGCTCAAGGCATACTGCTGAGAGGCCTAAAATAAGGTAAGTCTCTTGGTTAAAAGTTTCATAAGAATCAGCAATACATCCATCCTAGGCTAGGTTTCCTTAGAACAGATCTTACTTTCTTTTAGAAAGAGGTGAAAACCAGTCTTTTGTTTTGAACAGAACAGCAGCGTGCATACAATTCATCTAATGCTGCTGTTTTGTTCCCATTCTAAAAAGCCAACCGCACAAAAATTCCAGACTTGTTCAGCATTATGAACAGAAAAAACAGGATCCTCTCAGACTGAACTTCAGCAGGGCCATCACAACAAAATCATCCAGACAATACTTACCAAGACAAGATATTCACCATGTAAGAACACAAAATTGATCCTTAAATTTATGCTAGAAAATCTTGGGAGTCTTAAATGAGGCATGTCCTCAATGCCTTTG
>VXAV01008041.1:507-19297 GCA_013399715.1 Alectura lathami | reverse complement strand
TTTTTTTTTTTTTTTTTTTTTTTTCCAAAAAGTTTTCTACAAGTGCATGCAGAATGCTCAGGCTGACCCTGGGCACAAAATATAGATACAGACAGTTAAGGCAAAATGAAAATATTTTC
Source organism: Alectura lathami (assembly GCA_013399715.1). NCBI lineage: Eukaryota > Metazoa > Chordata > Aves > Galliformes > Megapodiidae > Alectura > Alectura lathami. The sequence goes on along the minus strand of VXAV01008041.1, from coordinate 19,178 downwards.
TAGGGTGTGTTTTACTTCATGACCATAAAAGAAATCACAGCACCAGTATTAATTTCACACCTACACTCAAACTATGCCTCCAAAATGTTACTGAATTTGTACAGAATTTGGGGAAAAGGTATATTATTCTTCTTTCCCACATTTAACTGTGACTGTGATTCTTTTGTGTGAATTATATATCTTAAATTTTGGTCTTTCCCAGTTCTCTAAAGATTGCGATGCATTTGGTTAGTTGTTAAATCAATCATCAATACATATTTTTTTTTCAAAATTCAGTCAAATCTGCAGTTAACACCTGAATCAGTCAGTGAAACATAGCAAAATAGGAGGATAAGGCAGTATTTTTTTCCTTTACTCCATTCACAACCACAGCCTTATTAAAGTGTTAAAATAAAGCATGGCTACTTTAAAATATAAGATGAAGAAACAATTTAAAGTTACCCATCTTTTACGCTTTGTTCCAGCAAGAAAAGGAACACTAGTAATTAAAGGTAAATTTTAAAAATATATTCCACTAAAAAAAAAAAAAAAAAAGGAAAAAAAACTAGATGAAATCCAGTAACCAGAAGAACCAGTGCTGATACCTACAGAATTCCTTGAGAAATATGTACAGGTAGAAAATGCAGTGTCCTACTGCATTACATAAGTGGGACCTGTAAGGCAGTGTTGATCTCCCAGGGGTGGGAGAGGCCCTCCAGGGGATCAGAGCAGGGGGTCTGGAGGATGAACAGCCCTGCGCTTGCCTTAAGCTTGATGATCCTAGAAATCCTGATCGCCCATGTCCCCAGCCTTCTCTTCCTTTAAAATACTGGGCTTTTTAGTGGCTCCTTTTATCTGATAACAATTTCACACAAACAACTTTATGATTTGTTCAGCTCTTCATCCACTTCACATGTGCTTTAATTGCTGTTTCTTTCTAGAAAGAGGACATCAGCCAGCACTAAATTCATAACTTTGTAAAACATGTCACTTATATCCAATTATAAACCACATCTATATTTACATGTACAATAACAGGAAAATTTAATGAAATCAATCTTTGACAAGAACTACCTTCCAAATCTTAGGTTGGCAGTACTTCTTTTTCCCTTAATTCTTCACTTACCAGCTTCCCTACCCATGTTTTTTTTTTCATTTCCCAGGATCTCAATGTGTATAAACCCTGGGAATTACTTCCTAGCTGTTTGACATTTAAACTATCCAAACTCTGTGATAGTTTCAGTTTGTTTGGCACTATCACAGTGACAGAATTAAGAAACAGTGTTTCATATAACTTGATGTGCATTAGGGGAGAATTAATTTTTTATTTCCTCTCCTGATGTACTTCTAATTGTGAGAGTTAGGCTAAGTTGTGTTTTTACAAAATGGAAGTTCTTGCCTTAAGATGGAGGGCCTAGTTGCTTAGCCTAGCTGAACTTTTCAACTTTGGTAGAGAGTTTTCATCTGTTTGTGGAATGTTTCTGTCTTTCTGCAAGAATGCTCACATCCTTTCGAAGTATGTTCTTGTCCTTGAGTAGAATGTTCACGTTATATTCCTCATTAGGACAATTGCTGAGCAGAATGTTCAAGATAAGATAGTACAGAAATATAGCCTCACAGTTTGAAATATTGCTTCTTAGGCTGTTACCACAGGCATGTATGGATACTTAAGTAACAGATTGGTCCAAGACACCTGGTGTGGAAGATTTATGGTTGATACTAGCTTTGGATAGGCTGTAAAGGTGGGAAAGGTGAGGTCTTGACTTGTAAGAGATGGTATAAAACTTCTGCATTTTTTGACAAAGGTGGGATCTTTCCTTCTGACCGGAAGGGGCCGCTCCCACAATTGCAATCACGAATAAACTGTTGCTTCACAAGATTCGTGCCACAGTTTCCCTATTTGGCTTGTAAGCATTTCTGACATTATAAGCCTATTCCTCAGGGAATTTGTAAACCTAGGAAACCCCATAGCAGTGCTGAGATGCAGCTTGGCAGAAGCAAACTTTGCACCCACAGTGCGGCCAGGATGACAACCTACCCCTGGGCACCCAGGCTATCTCATGAGCTCTGAGAAACCCCTGGGGAAGGGAGCCCCAACACACTGAGGCGAAGTACTGCATCTGGCAGCTGAGCTGCAGGACTCACAGCATAGAGCTCCTCCCTCCAAGCAGCAACACAATGGCTAAGGCAACACTAGAACAGTCAGAGACTCACTTCCCTCCTGCCAAATTACTAATGTGCTGGTAAATGCATCCTGACGTGCACCACAGGAACTGAGCACCAAAATGTGTCTTCTGCTACATTTCTGCCAAACTTCCTACTAGCCCAAATGATGCCCGAGATTGCCTACAGAGGGATGAAGTGAGAAATGAGATGATTTTTTTTTCTGTTTTCCTACCTCCTCCGTGCCTATGCTTTCAACCAGAAGAAACGTTAAATATATCTTCTCTTTGAATTGTGAGTGGCAAAATCTGTATTTTTTTTCACTTGCTCCTTTACACAGGGCAAGCCTTATGTAATCAGGATGAAATCATTACGCAGGCATTTATAATACTGGAGAACTGCCTTTATGATTAAATCTTAAAAAAAAAACAACTCAAAAATATCTTAATGTAAAAAATAGACAGTACACACAGGCCTAAGAAATAGAGTTCTCATGATTCAAACATATACAACCACAGTAGATCAAAAATATTGTATGTACTATCCTCTCTTTTTTACTTTCTGCAATAATACGAACTTCTTGATAAATATACTACTTCATGTTTAATTATTGTTGAAAATATTTTTCCATGGATACTTCTCCCACAGCAGTACTTGCTGTCACTCATGCAATGGACTTTTCATATGGATCTGTTTAGATACAGGCCTTAACTTTTGTGTCTATCCCAGTCAGTGAGAGTGCTATCTACTACCAAATGCTAATATTCGCTATATCTACAAATAAATGCAGTACACAAGTGTGAATGGAGGGAGCATGCTGAGGTTTCTCTGTATATTAAGAGCTAAAAGGAACAAAGACCTCAACGAGAAGAGAAATTTACATGAGTAGGTACTTTTGAGAGATCAGAGTAAGACAGAGATGAATTAGAGTTTTGCAACTACTCTGAGAAGTACAAGCACATATCAGGTCCCCTTAAAACACCTGAAAGTGCAATACGGAAGTTATATGAAATCTAAGAACAAATAACTATAGGATCAGCTATACCTTCAATCTGTGAAATTCATAACTTATTGTTCATAAATAGATTTACTTAGCAGAGAAAATTAAAGAAAAAAACTAGGAAGAAAAATGTAAACTCAAAATGTAAAGGTGGTTTTACTTAAATTGTGTTATCTGGTTTTATCTCTATTTAATAAATATACTTTACAGGATTGCAGCTAATATGAGATGAGAAGGAAACACATAGGAAGATCAAACTCCCTTTTCAAAGAAAGCCAAAGAGGCCAGATGTGTTATAGTCGTGCTAGCTGCAGCTGCCTTGTGAGCAAGGACAGACTGTTTAATTGAGAAAGATTCTGCAAGCACCACAGACAACAAAATGGAGTGCTGTTGTTCTGAATTTGCTTGAAACACACATATCCTAGCCTGGAGCAACCAATGCAAATAAATTTTTCTCAGTAACTCATGTTTCTACCTGTAGTACTTAAGAGAGTTTACACTGTGTGTAGAGAAGTTTAATATGTTTAATCTCATTGCATTCCAGAAAAACACTCATGCGGACACACACCTGGACGATCAACTGGCTTGAAGGAAAATGGTTTCAGTACTTGTGAATTATATTTAATCTGTCTTGATTTAGCCTGAAGGATACACTAGAGACTGGCAAACCCTTGAAAAATTTGTGTGAAAGTATAGTATATATATGTTTTGAAAATGATTGTATAATGTGATTATCTCTATTAGTATATACATATATGAACATTCATTGGCATGCAGATATTAGCAATGTGTTTGAAAACTTAGTCAAACACATTTATTGATTTCATTAGAATTTTATTTCGTATTTACAGTACTTAAATCCAAAGCTAATCCCACAGGTATGGTATTACAAATTTGTTAACCAATGTCCAATACAAAGATGTGGGAGTCAAATGTAAAAGCACATAAAGACAAAAGCATCTTATTCTTTGTTTACCATTAGATTTTTGAAATAGTTGACTTGGGAAGTGGATGTGTACAGGTAGAAACAATAGTTCTAGACATTTTTTCCCCTGGTGCATGTATGAAATTCCTATTGACATTGACAAAGAGGAAAAATTAATCTACTACATAGAGAAAAATGCATTAAGAAGCTACCAGAGTTAATGAAATCACACATGGCTGTTTAGCTGCGGTGGTTTAGAGAAATAATATGTTCTGTTTCAGCATCTCTGGAGAGGAAAGCACGTGTCCTATCTCAGCAAGCTGATCTGAACACAGACAGTGTGACAACGTTGACAGCAGAGGTCTTTGTGTTCCTTTCCAAACTATCATCTTCAGAATAAATTATTAAATGAGTTATCTGCTCTGGGAACACTTTGAAGAAGAAGGAATGTTTCTTTCTCTTCTTTTGTTCGACTTGGGATTTTTTAGTATTTTTTAACATGTTCAGATACTGCAGCATTTTTATAACTATTATTCCTGCATCATTAATATCCCCAGTACAGGCCTATCTTACTCCTCAATAGCAACACTCAAGATAAAATTAGGCTTTACTACTTCATTTCTGTAATGTTTGTTAAGCTCATAGAAAAATGTATCAAATTAAATTAAAATTACTTACTATTTATACTTTTTTTTTTTTTTTTTTCTTACAGTGTTTATTAACTGAAGTAAAACAGTTACTACATCTACAGCATCAGATATAGGATAAACATAACAACTGCTTAGCTCTGCACTGAGCTGGCAGATGTTACCAAAATCACTACCCAGAGAAAGTAAGTGAAATAAAACAATCAAGGTAAAATTTAGAAATTACATAGAATTAGGAATATAAGCTTTCTGAAAAGCATGTAAAATATTTTTGCAAGAATATAAATACTCAGATTTTATATTTAACTTCAAAGACAACATCACCCAGAGGATGGTCCTTCACAGTTCAATGCAGGAATTTTGATTTAGGATTGATTAAAATGTAAGACTGTGAACTAGAAAGCAAGAACATTATTTTTCCAACAACGAGTTCAGTTTTGGCATTGTGCTACAGGAGGATAAAGATCATCATTGCATAACTTTATTTTCCTGATCTAAGCACCTTATTCACTGTTTTGCCATAGGTAGATATTTTGAAAGAAAGTAGTAAGAAATCCAGCAAGGTCGAATTAACAGTTGCAGAGGATTTTGTCATATTATCTTCAAAAGAATTCATCATAAAAAAAAAAATAAATAAATAAATAAAATAAAATAAAATAAAATAAAAAAGCTGTGTAAAGTCAGTCATATGCGAATTCAGCTAGAACAAATAACCCAAGAGGAAGAAAGAGAAAGGAAAAAAATATATAATTTCATGGAAGATCAACCAATGGCATCAAAGGACAAAAGCAGGGCTCTCAGTCTAGTTCAGATACGACCTGAATTTTTTCTGTTCATTAACGCTCCACTAGATGCGAAGATAGAAACAAACGCTGGGAAGACCAAGAAGAGGAAGAGTTAGAACCTTAGATAAAAGGGTTACAAAGAATGTCATCACAGGCGAAACATATCAGAGAATAGGTAGAGAGCTGGCAAAAAGACTCATATGCTAGAGGACCTTCTTGTGACTAAAAAGGATCAGGAGAGATCTCTGGCAGATCACCAAGAGTGATGAACCTGTGGAAATCCAAACTTTCTATGAGTATGTGCCCTGAGTGTCTGTGTGAGATTACAGTGAACAGTGACTCACAGTGCACACCTTATATTGCTTTAAAAATAAGAGGATATATATCAATATGAGAACTAAAAATAATAAATTCACAAGTTCACTAATGCAAAGCGCTCTTGACGGAACTATTACGGAATTGTTATTATTACCGTTATTAATTTTCTGCTTTAGTGCATTTATACTTACACAAAGTTAGGACAAGGCATATAGAATACCTGGAACTTAAAGAGTGTATAGAGCATTTATACTTGCTGTAAGTCAGTCAGTGTTTACAGTGGCTGTGCCCATTTAAAATTTTGTGTGAATGCTATCCTTTGGAATTAAGAACAAAGACACAAATCAGTAAAAACTGAACACAAATAAATCCTCAACTTGACTGCTTGCCAAGGAGACCTGTCATCTCTCAGTTCATCTCATTGTGTGCCTTTCCTATTAAATTACCAAATCACATTTAAAGCATTTCTGGATAGTCTACCAGATGCCTACTCTTTCACCAGGCATGACTTCTCTAACAACCACCTCCTTCTGTTTTACAGAAATTGTAGTGAAAATGCTTACTCTTTGGAAAACAGAAATTTTGCAAAAACCGGATATCACAGAATATTAGAGATTCTAGCATCAATGATGTTAGAGATCCAGTTAGAGAACTGGACACAATATTCCAGATGCGGTCTCACCAGGGTAGAGTAGAGGAGGAGGAGAACCTCTCTCGACCTACTAACCACACCCCTTCTAACACACCCCAGGATGCCATTGGCCTTCTTGGCCACGAGGGCACAGTGCTGGCTCATGGGCATCCTGCTGTCCACCAGGACCCCCAGGTCCCTTTCCCCTAAGCTGCTCTCCAACAGGTCAGTACCCAACTTACACTGATTCCTGGGGTTATTCCTGCCCAGATGCAAGACTCTACACTTGCCCTTGTTAAATTTCATTAAGTTTCTCCCTGCCCAACTCTCCAGCCTGTCTAGGTCATATCAACTGTGCAAAAAAATTAAGACAGAACACAATGTTAGCTGTTTCTCAGAGCGAAAAAAGTTTGGATTTCATCCAAGGCAAAAAGAAAGACATTGAGTAAAAATGTTCATAGATCCAAAAAAAAAATAACATTTCTCCTTTTAGCTGATGTTTCTTAATTTAATTGCTTTGAAGAATTTAAACAAAAACTGTTCTGACAATACCCACACAGGAATAAATAAGCAAGAGTAGATATGGAGATTTATTCTTTGACAAAACATTTATTTGTATATTTTATAATGACCATCTTTAAAAATAGGAACTTAGCAAGAAGTAATTTACTTAACGGACTGGTAACCATTAAGGTATGTGATAAAAGGCCACCTCCACACCCTCAAGGGAGTCCAGAGGCAATGTGGCAAGTGGGTACACCTATAATTACAATGGTTATAATTCTTATAAAATAATAACTAAATGAGTCACTGTGCCAGACCCTAGGCTGCCCCAGGAGATCCCAAGTTCCACAGGCAGTCGTGTCAGAAGCAGTTGGCAAACTACAGCTCTCCAGGGCACCTCCTCAAAACAGGGGGTGATTGCCTGGAGCAGGTGACACTTTGTGGATAATTGTGTGTGTATATGTATTTGTAAATACTTTTATATGCAGATATGTATATAAATTTTGCATAGATATGTTGTGCACGTGCCTAATGGGAGAGTACCTCAGCTTCACTGCTGATTGGGCCTTGGGGATGGCGCTGCAGCAACTTCACTTTCTTTGAGCTGCATAATTCTGCAACTTCATAACTATATCTTTGTGTAAGTCAAAATGATTAGGTTATTTAGTTAATGAATTACAGACATATTAATGGTTATAAAGATAAAATTTGAAAGAATTCGGTGAGTTTGACTACTAACCAATGCAAAATTCTAGCTTGAGTGTTCATGGAGCAAACAAAGAATCAGAGCATATAATTAAATGCATGAATATCAGAGGAGCACGTGATACTGTTCCTTTTCTCGTCAGCAAATTTTGCGGAAAAAAAAATAATACATTTAGAGGTGAAAAGTAAAATACTTTTCCTTTTGAGTGTTAGGTTTTTATCTTCTGTTATCTCAAGCCTGATCTTCAGCTTTTTCCTAATTGAGGTATGTGTAAGGAATTAAAGAAAATAACTAGTGTCATCAAAGTTTAATAAAGTATTTACAAATGTTGGACAGTGTAACATGGAAAAAAGGCTTTTCACTGTGAAGCTGAAATGTGATTTGCAAACTCATAGTTTACAATAAAAGAAAACACTTTGAACATAAAGTGGTCAATGCCCAAGAAGTTAAACACAGAAGTTAAATGAAATGGAAAATCCACAGCTTCTGTGTAGACCTTCAATATATTGTTTAATAGACTGGATATCTACACACATGGCAAAAACGTCCTAAAATGACTTTATTCATAATTTAAAAAAAAAAAAAAAAAAAAAAAAAAAAAAGAAAGAAAAAGAAAGGGAAAACTTATACGAAGGACAGACTCTTTTTCTGTCCTGCCAAGTGGAATTCATTCACCTTTCTACTCAGTTTCAGTCACCGTCAGAAAGGATGCTGCGTTAGATGAAGTGTTAACCTAATCTATAATGGCAATTTTTCTCTACATCAGTCATCACACCTGTCTCTAGGTGATAGATGACATACCCAAAAATATGATTAAATATTATTATACAAGTACTATAAAATTCTATTGGAAAATCAGAAATATTTTGTAAGGAAAAATTGTAGCTGTCTGTAGAAAATTAAATTACACCTCCCACCTGCCCAGAAGCATACCAGATTCCACTATTATACTAAAGTTTTTGTGTACAAAAGATAATGCAATGAGTTTTGTGATTTTAATGGCAGCTGATGCTGTTAAGTTTGGTACAGAGCTAGAATATGTTTATATCTCTTCCCTTCTGAAACAAATCAGAACTTTGCCAATGTAGTCATTAATAGAAAAATCTGTTAGGAAAAGTCATTAAAAGTGACAAACAATCACCTCTAGGAGAAATTAGTACACAGTGGAAAATCTAATTTTACATGAGTTCCATATCCCTATTTCACCATGTCTAGGCAGAGCGTACACCTACATAGACTACAGAAGAATGTAAAAATACAGGAATTTGAAAACAGATCAATCAGACCATTTCATGCTCAATTTTTTTAAAATTCTGCTTGAAGAAGGTGTCTTAAGTCAAATATTTTCTTTTGATGGGAGCCTTACACAGTCAAAAAGAAATAAAAAATAACTGCACAATGAAAGAAAAATATTCAACACTAAACTAATCAGAAAAATATAGGATTTTTTTTCTCCTGGTGAATCTGTTCTAAATAAATTAATGCTTCTTTGTGAGTCTTTGACATCAGGCTATCATTTGAAGTAAATTATAGAACAAGAAATTCATCCTCTCTTTATGCAAGTAGTTAAAAATTATTGGTGGTAATGGGTGTCCTGGGCATGCAATAGGTTCATGGACTGTAAAGAGAACACTAGAAGTGCAGGACAGGGGAACTCTGCCACACCGCTGAAGTTGCAGAAAAGAAAAGCTAGAGCTGGGAGAAGGAAGATCTGCCCACTGTAGGTGAAGATCAGGTTCGAGACCATGTAAAGAATCCAAAGGTGCAGAAGTCCATGGAACCTGACAGAATCCATGCACAGGTTGTGAGGGAACTGGCGGATGATGTTGCCAAGCCACTGTACATCATATTTGAAAGAACATGGCAGTCTGATGAAGTTCCCACTAAATGGAAAAGGGGAAACAACATCCCCATTTTCAAAAAGGGTAAAAAGGAAGATCCAGCAAACTACAGGCCTGTCAGTCTCACCTCTGTGCCTGGCAAGGTCATGAAGCAGATCCTCCTGAAGGATCTACTAAGGCACATGGAAAATGAAGATGAAGTGATTGGTGGCAACCAGCATGGCTTCACCAAGGGCAAATCAAGCCTGACAAATTTCGTGGCCTTTTATTATGAAGTAACAGCATCAGTGGACAAGTGAAAACCTATTGACATCATCTACCTCGTCCTGTGCAAAGCATTTGACGCTGTCCCTCATGACATCCTGGTTGCCAAATTGGAAAAGCAATTTGATGGATGGATCACTCACTGGATAAGGAACTGACTGGATGGTCACACCCAAAGAGTTGTGGTCAACGGCTCAATGTCAAAATGGAGATGGATGACGAGTGGTGTCCCTCAGGGATCAGAGATATTTAATATCTTTCTTGGGATTGAGTGTACCCTCAGCAAGTTCACGGACGACACTAAGCTGTGTGGTGCTAGAGGGAAGGGATGCCATCCAGAAGAACCTAGACAGGCTGGAGAGGTGGGCCCATGACAACTTCATGAAGGCCAAGTGTAAGGTCCTGCAGCTGGGCCAGGGCAACCCCAAGCACAAATACAGGTTGGGCAGTGAATGGCTGAAGAGCAGCTCTGAGGAGAAGAATTTGGGGGTGTAGGCTGATGATAAACTCAACATGAGCCGACACCATGCTCTTGCAGCCCAGAAGGCCAGCTGTGTCCTGGGCTGCATCAAGAGAAGCATGACCAGCAGGGCAAGCGAAGTGATCCTGCTCCTCTGCTTTGCTCTAATGAGACCCCACCTGGAGTCCTGCGTCCAGTTCTGGGGGCCCCAACACAAGAAGGACATCGAGCTGTTGGAGGGGGTCCAGAGGAGGGCCACGAAGATGGTCAGAGGGCTGGAGCACCTCCCCTGTGAAGGCAGGCTGAGAGAGCTGGGGTTCTTCAGCCTGGGGAAGAGAAGACTCCAGGGGATACTGTTAGCAGCCTTCCAATACCTGAAGGGAGCCTACAGGAGAGCTGGAGGGGGACTCTTTAGCAGGGCATGTAGAGAGTGGACGAGGGATAATGGCCACAGACTGGAAGAGGGGAGATTTAGGCTAAATATTAGGAAGAAAGTCTTTCCTGTGAGGGTGTTGAGACCCTGGCACAGGTTGCCCAGCGAGGCTGTGGATGCCCCCTTCCTGGCAGTGCTCAAGGCCAGGCTGGATGGGGCTCTGAGCAGCCTGGTCTAGTGGGAGGTGTCCCTGCCCATGGCAGGGGTTTGGAAGTACAGGACATTTAAGGTCTCTTCCAACCCAAACCATTCTATGATTCTATGATTCTAAGATTCTATGATTTTATAAAGGCTCAATAAATCTTTATTTCATGGAAATTAATAGGAAGATTTCAAGTACTGTCCAGAAAGTACCTTAAAATTTAAAGAACTGAAAAGATTGTCTTTAAGTGAAATGACTCCTACTCCAACATAGTAAGAAATCTAACCACTGCTCTCAGAGATTTCTGAATTTTTCTTAATAATAGGAGAGTAAGGCTTCATGGGATGAAGGGCAAAACATTCAAGGACATGACACAACTGTGTGTTTAATGTGTTCTTTTACTATGTTTTCTGTCAACGCAGTTTCATTCAAACAATTTATTTGAAAAGTCATGGAGGGTACTCATTTTCTTTTTTAAGCAGAATGACTATATCTGTGTCCAACACATCAGCAAAGCAGAGTACAATTGATCATTCTCCCTCTTATGCCTTACCTCCCTGTAAGCTCTAAAAAGAGTAATTTTGTGTGTCTGGGCTATGATATTTCCTAATTTGCCAGCCATCATATGCTGTCCCATATATTTCAGGACACAAAATATTGCACTGTGACTGTAGCTGGTTGCCTCCCTTTGAAAAGTCATGAGGGGGAAAAAAAAAAAATCAGATGTAAAAGAGGTAAAAGCCTTTAAGCTCTCCAACACCAGCCACCCAACCTGTCATGGCATTTACCCATGTAAATGGCCCAGTTGACTGTACAGTATGCAGGATGTAGAGGCTTCTTTCCTGTTTGCCACTTTTTCTAGAGAAAAGGGAAAGAAGATTTTTTGTTGTTTGTAATCAGCCTTCCTACAGTGACAGTCTAGCAAAGTCATCACAGGGAGAATTTTAGATTGCAGCCAGATTAACACACAATACCTTCTTTCCACTCTTGAAGCAGAGTGGGATCAAATGACTTTATGCATTTTACACCCTTATATGATTCAAGGTACTGGGTCAAGGTATGCTGAGAGGCTGGTGAGTTTATAACTGTAATTTAACCAAAGTTTCTGTTATTGTTTAGATGCTAAAAAAAATAAAAAATAAAAAAAAATAAATAAAGGAATAAAGAAGAAATATTTCTACTTCAATTTTATTCCACTTTTTCAGCAGTTGGAGAAGTGTATTATTAACAGAAATAGATACTATAACATGCTGCTTCCATAAGCAGATGGAACAGTGCTAATACAATGAAATTACCTCATCCTCTTACATACTTCAGTATAAGGCCCTCTGGTGTATATTTTATCTTGTCTGAATGAAAAAGAAGTTAGTAAGCAAGAGACGTGCAATGAAAGACAGGAGAAGAAAACTATATACAGAGAAGAATGGGAAGTTGGAACAGTGACGGCAGTTCATAGGACAGCTGCACTTGCATTGTGCACGTGGTAGTAGGGTTTGCAGTTTTAACCTTAACTTGATAGTTACATGTATACTCAGACACTTAGGGATTCATTTAGTAAATGAAAACATCTACTTCCCTTTCAGTGTTTTAGTCAGACTCATAGCACAAAAATAATGCTCCCCCCCTCCCTTCTTAGTAATTCTACAGAATAAGAAGTTTGAACTAAACTATGCCAAAACTTTAGGGTTTATTTCACTTAAAAGAAAAACCTTCAAGTGCACAGAACAAAAAACTAAACAGATCTCTAGTCTGTCTTAATTTGTACAGTTACATTAATGAAGCAAATGTATTCATCTACACCAGGAAAAGTATTCATTTAAACTTTTTCAGCTCTGGTTTACTTGGTTCCTGATGTCCCAAAGTGCTTTCATACTTCATGCTATAGTTAAAAAGTTATCAGTAAGATGGAAATCTAATATATGGAAGAATTCTTAATGAAGTAGGACCTTTCAGCTTAGAAAATGAGTTAAGGGATGAAAATAAATGTTGACAACAATAATGCAAAAAAAGAAAAAATATATGTCTGAGGATTATTAATTATCTCTTATATTACAATATGGCAAAACACATATCAAACACACAGAAATGTTTCTTTCCATTCCCAGCATCTATTGAGAAATACTTAGTTATTATTCATTTCATTTATAACATGAAGAAGAATTATTTATTATATCAGTACTGACAGAATATAAGCAATCATAACGTGTTTTTCTGTTTGTCTCTTTGAGTATTTTTTAATTATTAATGGTTTCCAGCATATATACTTGAGAAGGAGTATTTATAGACATGCAGTGAAAATGACCAGGCATGCTGAGAATTTGTAAACCTTGAGGGGGGAGGTTTTAAATACAAATAAATTTTCCAGAAAACAGTTAATTACTAAAATTAGACTTCAATGAACCAGAAAACTGTATTCACCAACCGTGTTAATTAAGAAGAAATATTCCTATTTGGGTGATACTGATATATTAGAAGTACACAAAACTCAGGTGAGTTTAGGTTGCTGAAATTCACCTATGCCTTTGGTTAAAACACATAATATTTAATCATTTATTTGTAGCTTCCACTAGGAGAAAACTAATACTCACGCACAATAACAACTGGACTGGTTTGCAGGAAATAATAAAAGAATTCCTTTATCCTTGGGAAGATATTCTTACTTTAATATACATACTTCCAAACTGAAGTAGGTGTTGTGTTTTGTTTTAGATTTTTGAATTCAACAGCGCAGCTTTATTGTAAATACACATCCCTGAAGTAATAACACATTTCCAGTAATTGTGTTTCCTTAACACAAATACTCTGTTAGAACGTCCCTTTATCTTGAAGGACAACTACAATAAAGTATTTCAGTGTCTCAAATGCATTATTGAAACATGCTTTACAAATAAAACTGCATTATGAGAGAGAGAAAAATTTATGTGAATATTGGACTAACTGCTCCATACAATTTGTAACTAGGTTTAGTGAAAAATACAGTGGGTTTGCTGCGGCATGTTGCCAAGGACTGGCAAGAGTGGAGCTGCTCTAGGGGGGAGGACAGGTCAGGAGCACTGGGGCCCAGAGCACAGGCTAGTCTGCAGCTCCACAGTTTCCAGGCATGGCTGGTGACCAGTTCCATGGACAACCCCACTGTTGTCAGAGAAGGTGAGGTAACAAGTCAGGCCCAGCTGAATGTTCAGGAGGAGCAGAGGAGAGGGCTGGGAGCTCCCTTATCCCAGGCAGACAGTATGTCACCCTATTATCTGTTTTAATCACTTGCCTGAAACGCACACAGAGCTATGACAACACCAGTCACACTGGGGACAGTCTGATGATGCTGCCATCTCATCTGTGCTCTAGAAGAATGGAGATGGAGAAGTTACTTAAGCTATGAGAGGTTAAGCACTCCCCATGCTGAACGTATCAGACCCTAGACTACATTATTTGTTTTGTTACTGGTCTGTACACCATTCTTGACACTTGACTCTTGATTCTGCTGTTATGTTCTATTTTTAAGTATCGACACTTCACACTGAAGGGCCATGGATGTATTCTGCACACAGAACTCTCAGTCTTTGTATGAACTTGTACTTCCACTCCTAATTTTAAAGTTTTAAGAAAACAGAGTTGATGCTTTTCACTATCTGCAACTTTGGCTATTTCGTTATGTAGGATGAATAGGAAAAGTAAGGGAAGACCATATGGATAATTAACTCTCTAGGGTCAAAAATAATAAAATCATCTAGGTTAGAAAAGACCTTCAAGGTCACCAAGTACAGCCATCAATGTGAACTACAGACCCTCATCAATAAACCATGTCACCTAATGCCATGTCCACATCTCTTAAATACCTCCAGCGATTGCCACTGCACCACTTCCTTTGACTGCCTGTTCTGATTCTTAACCACCCTCTCCATGAGAGATTCGTCTCAACATATAATCTAACCTTCCTGTGGCACAGCTTAAGGCCATTTCCTTGTGTCCTATCACTTGTTACTCAACAAAAGATACCCATACCCTCTTTACTACAACCTCTTTTAAGGTAGTTATAGAGAGCAATAAGGTCTTCCCTCTGCCTCCTCTTCTCCAGACAAGAAACAGCCCCCGTTTCCTCAGCCACTCCTCATATGTTGCTCTTCTCTGCACACACTTGAGAAGCTCAGTATCTTTCTTGTAGTGAGAGTCTCAAAACCATACACAGTACCTGAGGTGTAGTCTCACCAGTGCTGGTTATAAAGACAACCACTTCCCTCATCCTGCCAGCCGTGTTATTTCTGGTGCTGGCAAGGATGCCATTGGCCTTCCTGGCCATCTGGGCACGCTGTTGGCATATGTTCAGCCAGCTGTCAACCAGCACTCCTAGCTCCTTTTCTGCTGGGCAACTTTCCAGTCACTCTGCCCCAAGCCTATACCATTCCATAGGGTTGTTATGACCCAAGCACAGGACCCAGTGCTTAGCCTTGTTGGATGCCAAGAAATTGGATGCGGCCCATCTACCTTGCTAACCCACATCACTATGGAAAACTAGAGATATAATAATTAGATTATATAATTAGCCTCATAGATTCCTATTTTCACAAGAAGTACATGCTTAAGGAACACAAGAACTTCATACTTGCAGGCAATGTACCTTGTGTGTGTGTGTGTGTATGTATAAGGAAAGATTATTTTTTCTTGTTGTCTTCTGAAAACAGACAACCTTCTGCTTCTGGAGACAAACCTCTAAAGTTTTTGCGCTTTTG
Organism: Alectura lathami; assembly: GCA_013399715.1. NCBI lineage: Eukaryota > Metazoa > Chordata > Aves > Galliformes > Megapodiidae > Alectura > Alectura lathami. The sequence goes on along the minus strand of VXAV01008041.1, from coordinate 3,656 downwards.
GTCAAGACTTCCAAAGTTTCCAGGTTCTTACCATTCAGCTAAGGTGATATGATGTATACTAAATCATTTTTGGATGCCTGCTTGAAAATATTCCTTGCCACATGTCTTTCTTCTCAAATTAGAATGCTGTCCTCAGTTAAGTGAGTTATGTTACAATGTGACTAGACGATTACAGTTTAAAGAGTCAGCATCAGAAAAGGTCTCTCTATCATCCCAGTTTAACATTAAAACAGTTAAAAAATATGTTTGGTCAAGCAACTGAACCGTGTAAATAACACAAAGTCATTTAGTATGACATCAGAAGAGTCACAAAACAAATTTCCACAGTTAAGAACCTTCTCTTTCCCATATTCTTTTGCTCAAGATAAAATCCCTACAACGGAAAAAATTCAAAATGACAAAAAAGTATTTTACACATAAAAATCTTAGCTTTCAAAAGCACACTTTAGAAAGGAAATATGGGGAAACACAGCACAGTAACTCTTCTTTTTTTTTAGCTTATTCAAGGTAACAAAATAGCATGTGTGTACATGGCACCAACTCAAGTGGGTAAAGATTGACGAGGAGTATACAATCCCAGGATATGCAAAACTAAAATGTAGTTTAATGTGTTGGTTTTTATCATATATTTTTCCTGCACTAGGATGCATATTCAGTATAGGTTATGTTCAACAATTTTAACAAAAACCTGGTGAAATGCTTATTGAGTCATAATCTCAGTTTAATTTTAAGTTAATCCTAACATCTTCTTCTTGGAAAAAAAATTGTCAGTCATAATGTAACTATTACAATAACAAAGGAAAAGAGCAAGAAAGACAATTTTAAAACCATATTTATTTATTTACTTATTTTTGTATAGAGAACATCAGCTTTGGGATAGAGATTTTGTTTTTCAAGTCTGTTCTTAAAATACCATATCCCACTAAATGACCCACAAATTAAACTGGTTTGTGAGGGCCGTTGGTGTCGGTTAATGTTTTCACATCACAGACAAAGATATATAATTCATTATTATTTGTAGTAATAGTGGGTAAGAACCTTAAAAGAGAATGGACAGTAGTGTAATTCCTGTTCCATACCTGCAATTACTGGTACTGAGATTCTTACGAAGGTTCAGAAAATTCTTCTGAAGGCAGATAACAAGCTAGGAATTTCCCATCCATGTAGAGTTTTGATAGAGTCATAAAGTGAAATGAAAAGAAATTCCTGCAGTTTTCGATAAACTAGAAGCTTGTCACTTAGGGTTTTGGATTGACCAATGCTGAATTAGCATTGCTGTTACCATCTAAACATCAAATACCTTGTTTTAAGCCTTTACTGTTGTTCCACGAAGTGTTTTATATCATTATATACCAATTTATTTTAAATGATGTGCCATCTTATCTTCTCAAAGATAATCTGACAGTAAGATCCAGCACTACATATTTTAGAAGAGGTTTCAAGTGAAAAGCTTGTTACAAGTGTGGTGGTACACTGTTTATCTTTTTAAAGGGCAAAGAAAACAATTTTTTAGTGTAATAGCAGCTTAAAAATAAAGATATAGGAAAAGAAATAAAAGTAAATGTTGGGAAGAAAACAAGAACTAAGCCATAAATTCATGACTCTAGGAGGTGACGTCCCCTGCAGCACACAAGGGATCGTTCTGTGACAGACTTAGGTGCTCTTGCTGCCAGAGGCAGCCTCTGGGGCTGCAGCTGACTACCCCAGAGTTAACTCAAGTACTGCTTTCAGCCTTGCAACCTGTAGGGCAGAGGAAACAGCCATAAGGTATTTGATGTCTACTTCCAACTAGGAAGAAAAAGTTAGAGGGTGTGATTATCATACAAGCAATCTGAACGATGCCTGGCATCAATCAGGCTCACAGATGATATTCCTACATCACTGCAGCAGAATCACAGAATCATAGAATGTCTTGGGTTGGAAGGGACCTCAGAGATCATCCAGTTCCAACCCCTACCATGGACAGGGCAGCCAACCACTAGCTCACTACATCAAACTGCCCAGGAACACATCCAGCCTGGCCTTGAATACAGCCAGGGAAGGGGCAGCCACAGCTTCTCTGGGCAGCCTGTGCCAGCGCCTCACCACTCTCTCAGGGAAGAATTTCTTCCTGATGGCCAACCTAAACCTCCCCTCTTTCAGTTTTAGCCCATTCCCCCTTGTCCCACCATTATCCACCTGTGAAAAAAGTCTGTTCCACTCCTGCCTGTAAGCTCCTTTCAAGTATTGGAAGGGTGCAATGAGCTCTTCCCGGAGCCTTCTCTTTTCCATGCTGAACAGTCCCAACTCCCTCAACCTTTCCTCATAGGAGAGGCGCTCCAGCCCTCTGATCATCTTGGTGGCCCTCCTCTGGACCCGCTCCAACAGCTCCACATCCCCTCTGTGCTGGGGGCCCCAGGCCTGGACACAGCACTCCAGGTGAGGCCTTCCAAGGGCAGAGTAGAGGGGGACGATCACCTCCCTCTCCCTGCTGGCCACCCCTCTCTTGATGCAGCCCAGGATGCCATTGGCCTTCCTGGCTGCAAGAGCGCACTGCCGGCTCATGGCCAGCTTTTCGTCGATCACAACACCCAAGTCCTTCTCCGCAGGGCTGCTCTCAAGGAGTTCTTCTCCCAGTCTGTACACACACCTGGGATTGCCCCGACCCAAGTGCAACACCTTGCCCTTGGCCTTGTTGAACCTCATCAGGTTCTCGTGGGCCCACTTTCCCAGCCTGTCCAGGTCCCTCTGGATGACATCCCTTCCTTCAGGGGTATCAACTGCACCACTCAGCTTGGTGTCATCAGCAAACTTTCTGAGGGTGCACTCGATCCCACAGTCTAAGTCGTCGATAAAGATGTTGAACAACACTGGTCCCAAGACGGACCCCTGGGGGACGCCGCTTGTGACGGGCCTCCACCTGGACGTAGAGCCATTGGCAATGACACTTTGTCTGCGACCATCCAGCCAGTTCTTTATCCAGCAAACAGTCCACCCACCAAATCCAAACCTCTCCATTTTATAGGTAAGTATATGGTGCAGGACTGTGTCAAAGGCCTTGCACAAGTCCAGGTAGACAACATCCGTCACACTCCCTTGGTCCACCAATGCCGCCACTCCATCATACAAGGCCACCAGATTGGTCAGGCACGACCTGCCCTTGGTGAAGC
>VXAV01008039.1:0-15722 GCA_013399715.1 Alectura lathami | reverse complement strand
AGGTCCCTCTGGATGGCATCCCTTCCTTCAGGGGTATAAACCAGGGGTATATATTCAAGATATATATCAGGGGTATCAGGGGTATATATTGCAGGAGACTAAAATGATGAATCAAGCTCAATTTGTGCCATTATTTTACATGGAGTTTAGCTTCCAAATCATTATTCTTTTACTTTGATAAAGCAGGTTAAGTATGCATCCTCGCCAGGAACATATCTATTTGTTTTCACTTCTGATGGCTGAAACGTTAGAAAACATTTGGAGGAAAAACAAGGACATTAGTGATAAGTTTGTTAGTCTTGATGTTTGAAATCTGTTTTTCCATGCTGAAACTAAACAAACAAACAAACAAACAAACAAACAGCAGTCAAGACATCAGCATAGGAGCAGAAGCATCACATAAGTATGCCATGATCTGCTCTCATTTAATATTCAAGAAACCAGAATTCTTGGAATCCTTGGTGTTGAAATTCTTCTATTTCCTATTGTGTGAGGCTACTGTTCACAGCAGGAACTGCACAGCTTATTGGGCAGAATCTTTCTGTACACAGCCATAACCTGAAATGCAGCAAAACTATATGAGTTCCCTCTGCCAGTTCAAATATTTAAACACTTCAAGACACATAAATGAGTTTGTTTTGTGCAGTGAGGATGAGAATCCTTGCATATAATCTCTGCATTTTGCAACCAGTGGCACAAGGTTGACCAAGACCAAATGCACGTTGCTACTTGTGTTAATAATATGCAGTTCCATTGACTGTGGAAATGAAACTATACACTTATTTTTCTACAGCTGACATTTCTTATTGTAACATTTTTGGAATATAACCTGATTTTTCCCCCTATCAAGCCAATGATTAATAATTATTTGTCTTTGATAATAATTTCTAATTTAGGCATACTGTGGGTGTGAGCCAGGATACATGTAAGGCATTTTGGTGAGATTCAGATCTCTAAAATTGGGTTTCCAGATGACAAATACCTGCCCCTCCTCTGTATTATCATCTGGTAATCAGTCAAGAAAAAAAATCCTTTCTGAAGTAAGACTCAGATTGTCCTGTGAGAAATACCTGATATAAGCTACCTAGAAAGCTGTAGAAGGCCTTTGTTGTTGCTGTGGCACACTGTGAAATCAAGTCTTTAAATCCAGGATCCAGAGAACAGGAGCTGTAATAGGTAGGACTAGAGCTCAAACCATCAACAAAATTCTTCTCTGGCTAAATACATTTATTATAAATATATCAGTAAACATACATAGAAAAAACAGAATTATGATCACTGTTACCGTAAAATCTATGAGATCATGAAAACATACACGAATATCTTATGGAAAGGATTGTTAAACTGACTCCTAAGTTCATGAAAAAAGGTTGAATTTCTGCCTCTGATGTCTATCCCTCCATGACATTGCTCCAAGTGTGATCATATCATGTAGATGCACATTATTATGACGAGGCACACCACACCATGTGTGTAGTTCATCCCAGAAGTACTTTCCAGTGTCTCTGAAACACACGCCTTTCTTTAAAAGTACTTGAAGAGAGAATACTTCATATAATTTTTTTTTAATTGAATGAATTATTGATACCGATTGAAAACCAAGCTCATTTTTGACTAATCTTGTTTGTGATGGAGATCAAAGATTTTGTTTGTCTTGTGTGGAAACCATGGAAAATATTTAGCTGTGTCTAAATAAACACTCAGAGAAGAGAAAATATGGTTATTAGAAAGTCTGTTCACGCTAAATTTTGGGAGGAGTAGAATATTCTCTCAGAGGTGGTCAGCTGTGTTTTTCATTCAATCAGGCATAAAATATCAGCAGAAAATTGCCATGGCTGTAGTCATGATGGGAAATGTGCAGTCGGCATTTTCATTTCACCTATTACTTTTTAATACGACAGAATTATGGAACTTATTTAACTGTCATTCCTGTCTTTGTCACCAAGTGGTGACAATTATCTTCTGGATATGAAAAATTATGATTAAATATCACCTGTTCATGGTTTACTCTGCATACATTTATATGAATTAAGTGGTGAATAATGCAGATTTTTGTTTAGCTGTTCATTCACTGCTGGCATCTAAGTCCATCTCTAAGTGTTGACAATAAAATCAGCTCATTGTACAATGAGCTAGCATTCTACTGTCTCTCGCAGTGTATGGCTGGACAGGATTTCATCTGAGCAGATCATTCAGTTATTGCCAACCTATTTTGGCTGTGAACATTTCTGTTTGCTTTTGAACAGGCATTTAAGTTCTTTGTTAATTCAATTTGTCAGAAGATGCACATTGTTCTGTGCATGAGTTCAATGTGAGGGACTTTACGTACACAGTGTGAAACATTTCCACCCTTTGGGAGCCACTGTACAATCAAATGGTTCATGCAGATTCTGCTTCAACATTGAAGATGTCCAAATAGCCAACATTTTAATTATGTATATGTTTGTCACTGTAACAGAACAAATAAACATTTGGTCCCAAGATGCCAGCCAGGACTACACAGAACGTCATATTTTCCAGTTACTCATTTCCTGCAAGCTATTGAATGAGAATGTCTTAAATCGCTCTGCCATATTTCTGGCAGCTATATTTTCATATCCGAATCTTGCCCTCTATAAGACATGTCATGAAAATCAAGTATTCTTTGCGCTTATGCACATGACAAGAGCTGCTATTGAGATATTATTTCCTTCTTATAGTGGCCATGAAAATCATTTATTTCTGTATCAAGGATTTTAACATAAAAGAAATTGAGTATTGGCATTTAGCATGTCTAATTGGCTTCACAGGCATTCAGAACAGGCTGCAAAGTTTGTGGCATACTTTCCTCTCTAAATTTAATTAGATAAAAACAAGAAGATACAATAACCTAAAAAAATTAAATGACTGTGACATGCAGTGATGTTCGTTACATTTGTCACATTTTAACTCATTTTCATACATAACATTTTCAGTCTTGCTCTTTGATTGATGTGCATTCAGTACTACTATTGTTTTTGAAGTCAGCAGTCATTTGGGAATGTACTGACATGCACTGACTGGTAATAAAGTGTTCACATTTTATAAAACTCAGCTCAGCAGAAATCAGAGACCATAAAAGACCACTTGAATATATGTGTTGCAGTGTAGGTTTTTTTAATCTTGAGACTTCCTATACTTTATTTTTTCTTTAGTTTTTCTGTTCACAAAATATGTATTGCTATTATTTTTAAATACACCAACTGTGAAATTTAAGATTGAGTTACTGGCTTACACTGTTTATTCTCATAATTTGGCCATTAGGACCATTAGGATGGTCTTTGTGTTTTCATGTAAACACAGTTTTTTAAATATCTTAAAGAACTTGTAGGAAAGGTTAACTCCATGATTTTCAGTACAGAAAATGGTATGTTTATTTTCTACTTGGTGTCAAGCATGCCAAGCCATTAATGAACTTCTTGAGAGGAAAAACAAAAGCTCAGTTCTTTGACTAACAATTTGTCTCAAGAAATTAAATTACTTGTTCAAACCTATTGTGACTTGCCTGAAATTTCAATATCAGCAAGCCATAAAGCTGATTCTGCTAGTGAAAAAGGAATTTTGGGAGTTTGCCTTTGAAATGTTTGCATAGATGAATTAAAAATTAGAGAGGTGATGACTATACTTCCATTCATGCTTTCATGAAGCAGTAGAGCCTGAGCTCTTTCCTTTCTTGCACATCTGCTGTCTTACTGTATATAGTATCCTTCATTTTCCTCTGGAGGAGGGCTGCTCCTCAGCTTCCACTTACTGTAAAAGCAGAGATCCACATTTTAAAAATTTGTATTTTATCTAAAGTAACTGAAATGAAAAATGGTCCACTGTCTTCCACAAGTATTTCCGGTAAATTACTTAACATGAAATCACTCAAAATATGCACGTTTGTGTCAATTAAGACACTGTTTTCTAATATTCTGTCACTTTTAAAAATTCAATATCTTAAGCCTGACTGTGAAACAGATTTATCAGAAATTTTTAATACGAAAAAGAAAATAAAATCCTCAAATACAGTCAAAAATTGCAGAGAGAAATAAGTAAGCTATATTTTGTCCCTGAAAAAGTACAAAAGATTTCAAAAGCATTCAGGTCCATGGGAATGTGAGTGAGAGCTGTAGATTTGTACTGCAACATATTCAAACAAGTTGAAAGAAAAAGACAAAATTTAATCCTACGCAGGTACTCACTTTATCTTAGATGTGATTTACCTCTTCCATTATATATTTTTAGTCACGAAAAGGTGATTTATTACATTCAATTATGTCATTTCATGGCATGGTTATATTTGAGACTAAGGCAGCATTTACTCAAGCCTGCATGAGCAAATACCGCGTATCCCCTTTGTAGCAAGCAAGAATCCAAGTGAAGAGCCATTGAGGACGTTTATTGCTAGGGCAGATTCACTACCATGATCCCCCTGTGTGTTTGCAGTGATATTGTCTGCTGTACTTTCCAAGGATGAGGGAACAGAAGTGACGCCCAGGAGAATTTTTGCAATGCCATTCTCCAGAAGAGACTTCCTCCTTGCTTCCATGCCAAATTTCAGTAAGCTGTTGGAAAAAAAAAGAAGCCTGACAAATACTATAGCTATCATTATGAGTCCACTGCTTTACAGATCGGACAGAAACTTCCATTATAAAAGCCATTTGTTGTTCACTTAGCAGAAGGCTCTGAACTAATTCTTCTGTTTGTATGTGTGACACACTTGCAAACCCATACAAATCCATACACAACCATGCGTCAGGATTCTCAGCATCAGTTCTTATTAATACAGTCTTAGGCTATGCTGTTTGTTCTGAAATTAAGTGAAGCCATTTCATTTTCTAATCCACTCTAGTGTCTTCCAATGGCAACAGATCACAGAGAGGCAAATTTGACTGCGGCATCCATGTCAGCTGAACTTTCCAGTTCATGCTTCCCTAATATTAAGTGAGAGACAAGAGGGTCTCAGCAAACTCATACTTCTGTGACATAACTTTCACATTTCAATCATTCCAAATTACAGCTGATGTAAATATCTTAGGATCAAATGGCCCTAGCAGATAAATGGTATTTCTTTTTCACCAAAGAGCAGCAACTCTACAAGGTTCCATCCCGAGGGTCTCTAAAATGAAAACAAAGATAGATTAAGGTGTCAGTCTCGCAGAGGTACAAATGAACACAAGATTTTTTAAGGCTAGTATATACAAACACACGAATCATTCCAGACTCCCAGAGTATTCAGACTCCCATTACTTTGTTTATTTGAAGAATGAGCTCTGTGTCCACTACCATAGCTATTTAGCTTTGGAGACCATGGCCCACTGGAACTCCTCTCAAACCACTTCTCTTTTCACATTAGATCTGTGATTTGACTTGGATGATCTGAATCTGCAGATAGAAAAGTTTAGGCAACATACAACAGAAAATCTCAAATCACAGGACAAAAACTATACATTTTATAGAGGCGGGGGGAGATTCTGTCATCTGAAGATGCTTTAAAAATTGACAGGATGTATAGAACAGTGGCTCTTTAACATCTCTTTGTTCCATTTTGTTTTTCCTCCAGAAAATTGTGTTCCATTTAAATATGATAGGAATGGGAAACAAGCACAAGAAATTTTGTTAGCAGGACAAGCGGATTTTGAAAAAATCAGCAAAGACATTATTTGTTTTCAAAATTCTTTTATCACCTTCTCTTCGTATTTCTGTATTTCTTGCATGAGAATGCCACAGGGATTTCTTTTGCTGTCCTCAGAGATAATACACACCAAGCTCATAAAAAGAATGCTGAAGTACCAGATACCAAAATAATGTGTGGGTAGAACGAAAATGCTTAATTTCAGAGATGCTAAGAAAAAAAGAATCTGAAAGACTGAAACATACCTTATGAGATGTACATCTAAAGGAAGATCCAATACTGAAGAGAAAAAAAACAGATTAAGGTCCTGATCAATGTGGAGTTATTATCCACATATGAAGCAATAAAGGATGTGGCAGGGTGGAGATATGAGGGGGTGGGAGGACAGATAAGGGGGACACTGCTGCCTTATAAAACAGATGATGAGGCAACCACGAGGAAACGCCAGAGCCTAAGACCACAGGAAAGTGGCCTGGAGGAAGGCGGTGAATTTTAACACACACAGAAGTGCTGTTTGGCTTTATGCTGATGATGACAATACACAAAGACAAGACTGGATGGGGAGAAGATCTCAAAGCCTCTTGAAATCTTCTAAGAAGTAAGAGGCCGATGAGAAACCACGGAAGCCACATTTATGAAAGCCAAAGAAAGCGAAACTTTTGGAAGAAGCAATTAGGACTGAGGTATGAGGAAAAGTGCAATGCATGACAATCCCTACGGCAGCGGTGTCTGAAGGACAGGCTGCAGTTAATTCACGCTGCTTCACTACCTACCCAGCAGGTGGCATCACCAGAACACGAATCACCTCCAATTTCTATTTCGGTTTTTCAAATCTCAGCTAAGAAACGGCACTCTCCAGCTGTTTGTCTTCATCTGCTTTTTTGGGGAGAGATAGCACCAATTTTGTGAGCTTTTGATTGCGTACTGTGTAACCTCACCTTGTACTACTGCAGTTAAAAATAAAAAATAAAAAAAAAAAATCCACAATTTCTGGTAAGAAGTTCATTTGTCCTGGGAGACACAGAATGTGAAACAAAGGCTCCTCTCCCTGTCCTGACAAAACAGAATTACATGATGAGAAGTATATAAGATACATCTATTTCTCTTTCTGCTCCCTAGAGTAAAATGAGTTATCTGAACGCAGCACAGCAAGAAGTGTAATTTCTTTTGAATGTTCCAACAGCCCTTGCGGAAAGGAAACTTCTATATATAATCCTCAGACACAAAAGACAGAATGAGACATGAAGATCATGTAACATCGTTCCCAGACTAAATTTCAGTGTCTGTGCTGAAACGTCAGGCACTGCACATTGGAAGTCTCAGAAGAATGATGTCATTAAACTTGTGATGATTGAAGTTGTACAAGTTAGGATTCCAACTCTCAGCTACCTAGAAGTTTTTGTGGCAGTAGAGGTATAGTAGAAAGGTGCTTCCTACCAAATTACTGTTCAAATTAAAAATGTATTCTCCAGAGAGTCCAAAAAAATTGTAACTTGTTACCGCTCCATCCTTTTAAGGCAGTAGTCATATATGGATAAACTCTCATGGATGAAGAATTTTGAATCTGAAGGATATAATTTGTGTACTCAGAGCAATTTCTCTTTTGTAATTGCCAACTTTTCAATGGAGACATACAATCGTAAAGGCTGCAGCTGCAAATTCAGTAACTGGGAGTTTTATCATAGCCTGGGATTAGCCAACTTCTTTAAGTTGTCTTTCTACATGATGTCACAGGAAAAGTGTTTGTTTGGTAAAATAACTGAAAGTGAAATTGCTGAAATGTAGTAATCTTTCAAAATCACAATTTCTGCTTTTTTGGAAATGCACCAAATGTTCTAATTCGACCATCTTATTTATGTTTGATTAGGTAAATGAATAACAGAGCTTGGCATTTTGTTATTTCCTATTTATTAAAACAAATATATTTTACTCAAAAAGTCAAGACCTACTGGAAAACAGTTTTCGTCATGAGATTTAATTTTTGAAGTTTGTTTTACAGGAAGAAGTTTCAGCTTTTTATGCCTAAATATTGTTTATAATTTTTAAATTTCTAACTATGAGAAATATGGGTTGTTTATATGTCATTGCAGTGGATGATGGTTAATGTTGTGTGTTTTTAATTTTAATGTTTTTTTTTTTATTATTATTATTATTGGTTTCATTTTATTGTTAATGGTGTGCCATTTTTAGCATAATTGACAGAAGTTTCCTAAGCACATGAAGGATGTAGTTCAGGGAGCTGATGCTTGTCAGGGTATTGTTTAGTTGATGTACTTTTTATAAATTATGCATGAGGGAGTCCATCTAACAAAGGCACAGTTGAGGGGCAGCCAATAAACACAGTAGTTTGCACAGCAGATTGCAGTGAAGAGATGTCAGCAATTGCTTAGAACAGTAGAACATCCACAGCAATGGTGCTGATGTGCCACAAGAGCAAAGACCCCAGCGGCTCTTGCAGCAACTCTCCCTGTAGCATCAGAGCCACTGATCCATGCAGAGCTCTGAAGGGAGGATGCAGCTCTTCAGGGAGTGCCTGGGGCTTCTTGCTGAGGCTGGGCAATGGGAGATGGCCTTCCACACTGCAGAAGGTATGCCCTTGTTGGGAAGCTGCACTGGGAGCACATTGCCAGACCCTGCAGCAATCAAAGATGATGAGAAAGAGATTGGGCAGGTCTTCTCCAAGACTCTACAGCTTCAGAAGCCTGAACTTAAAGCATTACAAACTAGGCACAGGTGAAGTCTGTGATTATTGGATTGGGAAAAAGACACTCTCTTTATGGCAAAGGCTGGAAGTTTATAACTTCTAGCATCACGACTGCAGTGCCTGCTCCATCTGTAGATTTGCTAGTATTGAATAGGTTCAATGCTTTTGCAGCAGACAAGGGTTGAGAACTTTGTCAAATGAAACATCCAGCCTGGCTGAGCTTGAACCCTGCAACAGCACAAGACAGAAGTGGCAAGTGATGGTGGCAAATGACTGCCTGCTATGGGACACAGAGGCCACCATCAGCCAACAACTCCTGTTGTATAGGGAGTTTTACTGCTTGTTGGAAGCTCTCATCAAGGTTATTGAAGAAAGACTGCTGAGGCGACTGTGGCACTACAAATATTAGCCCTTGCTTCTTTTCCACATAGGCACCGATTACATTGCCAGACTTCACCAGAAAAGCATCAAATATGACTGCATGGATCTGGGAAGGATGGTCAGAAGTATGCAGAGGTACAAGAGGTATCCTCTTGATCTTAACAGTGATAAGGAAGGAGCCGAGAAGGAACTGATAGATCCATATGGTCAAATAAATGTGCAGCTGGAGTAGCAGGTTTGAGGTTTTTTGGCTGTGCTACTGCATCTGAAGATCAAGAATTGTCTGGAAGAGATCCACCTGACCATGTCAGAAAAAAGTACCTTGGCCAACAACTTGACTAACCTGGGGAGGAGAATTTTGAACTGGGAATGACAGGGGAGGAGATGAAGACTCACAATCAAGGAAGAAAGTGTTAGTGTGACCCCAGAAATATGCATAGCCAACAATAAGGTAAATATCCATAACATGTAAGCAGGCTGTTAATGTACACAATGTCCTCTTCTCTTTTCCCCTCTTTAGTGGAAAAGACGTGATTATCAAGGCCCAAGCGCAGTGATAGTCATTATCAGGGTGGTTAAGCCCATCTGCTTTATCAATATCCATGTTCTGGGTTGCCAGGATATGGTGACAGCCATCCTGGGACAGGGAAGTGTAACAGCACAGTAAGCACTCTTTACAAAATCAAGAACATTTCAAGGTCTAAATGGGAATTCATGGGAACTGCTGCTGAACAACAAAACACATGATCCCTCTGTGGCCAGCCACCATCATCTTCATCCTCTGAGGACAGGGTGAGTGACTCATGTTTTTCTATAGGTTATTATTGTATCATGTGCTGATTGATAAGAATTTGACCCAGTTTGCAGAGAGGCCAGGTGACTGAAAAGGCTATGTAACTGAGAATTCTAGAAATTCCATCTATATAGCTATATGCTACATTAAGTTCTAGAAATTGTAGACAATAAGCCACACTGATATTTTTTATTTTTAATGTGGGCAGGGGGAGGCTGCTGATTCCATCAGCTGTCATTCTGCTTCTTGCAGAAGGCCTGCAAGAAGCAGAAGCACTGGAACAGAAATCGTACTGCTCATGGGAAGCAGTTGCTACTCAAGGATCTACCAAGTACTTTGTAATAGCAGCTCCGTCAGAGACAGATACCATGAGCTGGTTTTCTTTGAAGTATTTTAAGCAGGTTAGTTTAATATGTCTGTTAAGAAAATATCATTTGGCATTATCCATACCTAAAATGCCCTAAAATAGTATCTTATTAACTATGCACTCAGAATTCAGCACTTATGGAAAATGTGTTAAAAGTATTTCTTAATGGATGGCATTTCTGCCTTTTGAATTTACCCTGAAATTTGTTTGTAGACCAAATTTCATTGTGTTATATCTCATGAGACCACTCATTCTATTTGTAAATATATTTTAAGAAATTCAAAGAAATCACTGAAGTCAGGAAAAAAAAAATGCTTCATTCAAAGTACAGATTCTGTATTAAGCCTTACTTTAGGTGGAGAGAAAAAAAAAATCTGTAATTTTCAAAGCATAGATATATATATGTAAATTTTCTTTTTAAGGTCATGCTACTTAAATCTTCTAAAATACTCTTGGACATTGAGAGCAACTCCTCTGTTCCACAGCAGGGCTACTGATGCCTAGCTCTCTCCCTGCAGGCATTTGCTTAAGCTGCTATTAGCTCTCTTCAGTGACAGAAAGTCTACAAGTTCCTTACACTACCTGTTGCCATCCTGATTAGTGTTCATCACCTTTTAAAATCAGGTCATTTATACTGCAAGGTAACTGAATTCAAGCAACCAAGTATCAAACAGTATTTGACTACACCAACTTATCCCAAGGTCACACAAGAACTCTGTAGAAGAGATCCAAATCTTCTGTTCTTATTTTTCCTGGTATTTCATGGTGTTTCTGTGGTGTGACAGTGAGTCATCCCCATCAAAACAACAACAAAGAAGAATACATGACTCTGTAGCTTTCCCCATGTAAGTTAATTTTCTTGTTTTCTTGCCTCCCTGAAAATCTTGTTACATGAGTTTGGTATTCCATACAGTCACTCGTGCAGAGAAAGTAAGGGAAGTTAGTGGGATGTTGTGGGGACCTACAAGATCTTCAGTTTAAACCATAATTTAGTGAATGGAATTTAAGAGCATGTTTATAGATACATTTAAATGCTATCTTCAGTTTAGCTGTTAATTCTGCTAATAGTGGTGTTTTGCAGCCCTTATGTTTCCCCACCGAACATCACGTGGTTCTTCAATTTTTCTTTGCATTCTTCTCATAATTTTATTTTCACTGTTTCTACACCCCAGGTATGTCCTGTTAATCTTGGTGCTCTGTGGTCTGAAAACAGCTTGTGATTTATGTGCTATAACTTAGACAAAACACTCCAAGCTTTCAGAGGAATTTAAATGACAAGATTTGTATGTCTCTGTACATTTAATTAATTAACAGGAGAAATTAGAAGTTAGACTGGAAAGATCCTTTCATGATTACCAATTCATTTTTTCAAAGTAGCTATTTTAGACCAACACTGCTTCACTTTGTTGAATCTATTATGAATGATTTCAACTGAGCTCTGTCTGTAGGGGGCTTCTCAAAGGCCATTTCTCTGTTTCCCCTACCTGAGTGAAAGGCTCTTCCTGCATCCCGTGATAAGGTAGTCTGAGACTCCCCATCAGCCTCCAGAGGAGCAAAATCGAAGTTCTCTGGGAGGACCTCTCCCCTCGTCCCTCCTTCCCACACTTGCCCATTCCTTCTGAACTCGGTCCATATCTGTGATTACGCCTGTTGTAGTATTTTGTCCACACACAAAATTTTCTCCAGCAGGAGGCTGGGTAGGTCTATCAATCAGATGGCAATATGATTCATGTCTTCCTAAGACCAGTGGGGCAGGTTACCATTCCAGTAACATGGCTCAAAGCATACATACTCAGTTCACTCTTTCAAGCACATCACCATAGCTTCAGGGAGAAGGATCCACGTGTTACCACAAAATCACTGAGGTTGGAAGAGGCATCCAGAGACTAATCAGTCCGACTCCCTTGCTCAGAGCAGGGTCAAACACTTATTTACTCATATTTATGCAATAAACAGCTTCCTAGCATCATTTTACCACTTAGTCTACTCTAATGTGTTTCCAAATGAATGTCCTGAAAAGGATTCTAAGTTCAAAGGGCTTTTGACTTCAAAGAACAAAATAAATAAATAAAAAACAAAACAAACAAACAAAAAACTTCTTTGTCATATTTACGTCATAAATGTGCTGTATTATTGATACAGCATATTAATACAAATAATGATAGCTTCATGTACACTAGCCCAGAAACTTGGCAAGACTACAGTTCTGAACCATTTCATGCAGAGCAACATGAGGAAGAAAATCTGAAAATAAGGTAAGACCTCCTGGAGACATGAGGCTGGTGACGTTTGAGAAATGAGTTGTGGTGAAGGGTTTCATGGCAGCAAGGTTATGAGTCTCACTGAATTCTATCTGCCCCAAAACTCCAATAATTTTATGTGAGAGGAATCATGAAACAGGGACTCTGAACCAGTGAGGACATGGGCTCCCTACTAGTCAGGTCAAGCTGGGTGCAGGGTGGAGCCACACTAGCTTCTGTGAGCTTGTCACACAGCTGCTGAGGAGCAATGTGCATGTGCCCATAGTTCCTGCACTTTTTGAAGACTGAAATACTGGAGGTGTTCATTTGCAGTCTTTTCCTGTGAAGCCAGTGGGAACTGTGGATTCAGTGAAACTACCTCGAAAGACTGTTCTGTTGTAGTTAGACACTGCGCTAAGCAGCAGTTCAAGCTTTTAGAGGTTGATGTCAATTTCTTGAAGTATTTATAGTGTAAAGTTGATATTATTCAAGTTAACAGTTTGCAAAGAGCTGTAGCTACATTCTGCTTGTGGGTACGTTGAGGCAGTTGTTTCCAGATGCTAAAATTTTTCTGATTAGTGTCCTACATGGCTGAATTTTCTTTTCATTATTGATTTTTTATTATTTGCATCATGAAGAAGGAACAGGAGGCATCTGTCTGTTTTAAGTATTGCACAAGCAGCAGTGGAATTGCTGCTGAGGTATGGTGCTTGGTGCTTTTCTACTTTTATACATTGCTGTATTATTATTTCTTCTGGTGGGCTCTACACTTGGCGGGTTTGTAATAGAGAATCTTAGAAACCACTTCCCACATTGTATAGTTGAAATGTGGCACATTTTTCCTTGGAAAATGGAGTGTGGCTTATGGGCATCAAAATTAAACTAGCAGGTATTACACATATGAAAATATATACTTTTTTTTTTTTTTTTCCGACGCTTATTGCATTTCCTCATCTCTGTAACCCCTATCTTTTTTTAAACAAGACACTGTATTCTTCTGGCTGACCATTCCTTCTGCCAAGTAGCAGAAACATCTGCTGAATGAGCACTGAAAAATGGGATATTATAATAGCTAAAAAATGTTAAATTTCAGTAGAGTGTACTCAGTCAAATTTCAGCTAATTTCTTCCACAGTTAAACCCATTTCTTAAGTCCATTTCTTTTACATTTTTTTCCTGCTCCAAACACCTTCCTTTTCATGTTCAAATTCCATGAAGTTTTCATTTTCCTACATTACACAATTAGCCTGTTCATCTGACTAAACACTAAAACCTATTGTAGATGAAACTCCTTCATGTAGAAAATACAGTTTCCATGCTTCTAGAGCACATCTGTTAACTTCACAGAATTGCAGTAAAAACAGAAAGCAAATTTAAATATTTAATCAGCAGTGTTTTTTTCTTTTAATTCAGATACCAATGTGCCTTCAAAAGTACTTTGTGAAAACATCAGGTGAGTATTCACAGAAAAGATAGCTACATTTTTAAAGAAAATATCCTTGGCAAAACATAGAGAAAAATAATTTTTGCGTTTGATTTTTTTCATGCTCTTATCCAGGTATGTCTGATGGCACTGAAGCACATGTGAAGGAGCAATTATAAAAAGCAGTTTTTCTGTCAGTCTTGCAGATTTAGGATATATATATAATCGGTATTTCACTATCACTATCACATTTATTGCTGCAAAGTTACTGTGAAGCCTCCCTTCTATTGGATTAAATATTATTCAGTAGAGAGGCCCATGCAATTTAAAGCTAACCTTTTCCAATTTAAAGCTACCTTATAAATATACAGTACAAAATAATAAATAATACAAGGAAAAAAGCCATTCTTATTTTTCCAAGCAGTTCACTGGCTAAATGCATTTTTGAAGTATAAACTTCAAGATTGTGAATGGATGTATTGTTCTATAAGCTTCTATAATTCATCTGTTTTCATCCTGACTGTTGAAAGTGTTGTTCAGACAAGAATACCACTGATGTTGCTTTACTGATTTTGCAGTAATTCACTAAGACAAATTTCCACTAAAGCAAGCAAAAGTTTACCTACAAAAGAATCAAGTGTAATTGTATTAAACTTCATCCCATACTGGCAGGATTTTCTCTTTTATTCATTCTTACAGCTACAAAATTAATATTTCCTGTAAATGTAATGAAAGCTTGCTAAAATAAAATATGCGTTGTAGGACAAAAAGTAGATACTAAATCAAATCTTTGTTTCAGCTTAAATTCTTTGTTTAAAACATTTTCTGTTGCTTAACTGACTGTGCACTGAAGGCTTTTGATGTTTGAAGCAAAAAAAACTGCTTTCTTTCTGAATTTTTGTAGTGTTTCCTTCAGAAAGTTACTGCTGTCAGATTATTCATGAATTCTTGCTTGATCAGTTTCATCTACTCCATCCAGGAATAATGTCTACAGGAGTCCAATTTGGGAAAAAAAAAAAATAGTATTTGATAGACTTAGAGAAAATTTCCAAGAAGGATGACAAGAAATTGTATGGGAAAACACACTATTAAGAATCTTCTCATTATTTAAAATTATTTCAAAATGATCCCTATGATCCCTATTAATCATTTATTAGATTGCAGAATATTGTGGGTTTTTTTCCTAGCAGAAATGATTTTTGCTTTCCGTTTTATTCACTATATAGCCTTTATGAGTGTGTAAAAGCATTTTTTTCTCCTTTGTCACATATTAAAGTCATTGCAGACTACATTGTTAGCAATTGCCTAATTTCTTTTGACATAATTTTATACACTGTTGTATATAGAGGTTTCAAGCTCATCTCTAACAATGTTAAAAACAGTCAATCTTTTTAAATCACTACATGTTAACATACAAAATATCAAGTATATCACTAAATCAGCTCCGCAGTGGCATTCTTTCTACTTATGAAAAGTTGTTAATATTTCATAGAGTTCTGAATTTACTCTGATGTCTATGTAAATTTTATAGTCATTACAGCATGAAAATAAAGTACCACAGTCATGATTAACCCCCCCCCCCTTTTTTTTTTCTAGATTTTAAATTAATTACATTTTTAACCAATTATACTTTTATTCTATTATTTTAATTGTAGGGGGAAAAAAAGTTTCTTATTATCCCGAATAACTATAATTAATAGATTTTGTCTGCATTGTTAAAAACATGGCAAAATATAGAAACTTATGATAATAAAAGGAGAGCAGCGTATGGTATAAAGGAATTTACTACAGCAGATAAAACCAGCCGAAATGATTTAGGGCAATGCACATTTATCTGATGAGGCAGATACTCTAATTCAAACATGTCTCTTGGATTTATGTTGAAATAAAAAAATGTAGTCACCAAACCCACTTCGTTGTGTTTTACACCTTTTAAAATAATCTTCTATTTATTAGAAGCCCTATAACTTACCTGTAACATTTCATTATAATGAAATTACTTTTTCCAAAAAGAAAATATTTTAAAAGATAGATCCCCATATATCACAGAATCACAGAATCATAGAATGGCTTGGGTTGCAAGGTACCTTAAAAGCAACCAGTTCCAGCCCCCAGCTGTGGCCAGGGTTCCCCTGCCTTGATCAGGCTGCCCAAGGCCCATCCAGCCTGGCCTTGAGCAC
>VXAV01008038.1:0-22157 GCA_013399715.1 Alectura lathami | reverse complement strand
ACTGGCTGTGGTTGAAGGGCACTCACAGCACACAGTGAGGCTTCTTGCCAGCAGGCTCCTGAAATGCATGTATATCCTTCATCTAAGGAGATGGTGAGGTGAGGATAAAGGAAGGAGAAAGGAAAGAGAAAAAGGAGCACAGGAACTCCCTACATACGAAATGAAAGAAACTGATCAAGCACACGGAAAAGTGGATCTTATGTCTTGTTAAACATTACGTATTGTGAATGTTTTGCTGCACAGATCAGAAAATTTGGAAGCTACATTTTATTCTTTGGAAGCTTTTTAATGTCATAAAAGCCTACCATCTTTATCTAGGTCTGAAGGTAGATTTGTGTTAAATAATTGTCACTAACAAAGTAGAATCTAAGAATGGGAGGGGATGATGACTAGGATGTAGATTAATTCATGGAATAGTAGAAACACACAAAAGCAAATAGAGAATGTTACATGAAGAGAAGAGATAAGAAGTAGTTTGTGGGTATCTATTCTTGGACAATGGATACACACTCTCTCAATAACTTTGGGAAAGATTTTGATAGTACCAAAAAAAAAAAAAAAAAGAAAAAAAGAAAAATTGACTCCTTAATTAGAGCAGAGGAAAACCACAAGCAACAGAAAACTACTAACTATTATGTATGACTCTGAAATCTTTAGGTTTAAATGTTCAGACCAGTCATACTAGGTCTTCTAGCAGCAACTCTGGATTTTGCATCATGCTGTGCTGATTCTGTCTGAGCAGCAGCCCTATGCAGTTATAATTTATATAGCGTTAACTGCTACATGCTTCCTTTGTCCTACTGTTTTAACTTATTCATCTGCATTTGTGGACAGTGCAGGATGTGATTGCTTTACAGCTTCTGTGAGCAACCCAAGTGGGGCTGACTGTATCCACATGGAAGCATCAGTGTTGTGGTCTAACCTAGTAAGAAGCTATGCACCACACAGCATTTTGCTCACTCTTCCTCCTCACAGTGGGATGGGTGAGAGAAACAAAAAATAAGTAGAACTCATAGGGTGAGATAAAAACTATTTACCAAGACAGAAAAGGAAGTAAGAAAGAACAGTAATGATAATAATATATATACGTATATTTACAAAACATATTGCACTGTTCAGTTGCTTACTGCCCGTTGATCACTGCCCAGCCAGTCTCCGAGCAGCGACTGCCAACTGCCCTCTATTTTATTATTTATTATTTATTTATTTATTTATTTCATTATTATCATATGGTATGGAAAACTCGCTTGGTCAGTTCAGGTCACTTGTTCTGGTTCTGTCCCCTTCCAGCTCCTTGTACCTCCTTAGCCTCTCACTGGCAGGACAGTAGGAGAATCTGAGAAAATGAAATGTCTTTGACTCAGTGCAGCACTGCTCAGCAACAACTAAAACATCATTGTGTTATCAGCATTCTTTTTTTTTTTCCTTAAGCCACAACATAACTTCATACCAGACACTATGAAGAAAACCAGCTCTTTCCCAGCTGAAACTATGACAATTAGGTTTCCATTCTTCAGCATTTTGGGGCAGGAGTGGGTTATTGGATTTACTTGTGGTCTGTAAACAATATAATACTTTGAATTTCAGTGCTTTAATAATTTAAACTGATCTTTGCATTTAGAAAGCTTAGCTGTAGGGAAGCTTGAAATAATTGTGAATTTTACTAAACGTATAGGAGAAAAAAACATTGAAATGACAATTTATTCACTTCTTGCTAACACTGAAGCATTCACAGATGGAATTTAACCCATAAGTTTGTGATGTTCAGTGTTCAAACAAGAATATTAAGAGGAAAATGGGAAATCACTTTTCATCAGAAAGAGAACTGCTAGAGTATTGAACTGGGAGTTAAATCCATTCATTTAAAAAATGGAAGTGGCACTCAACTAATTGCATTAGAAGAGCTATTGAGAAAGTATTTTTTACAATGAAATTTGGCTCAGTAAGGATCTATAATTTCCAAAGGGCAGTCAACCTGTCCTTAATATGGTTGTGACTTGAGCTGCTCTTCTCTCAGAGCTCATCAGAAACATTGCATTCTTACTGTGCAGTGAAGGCATTCAACACAGTTACTCACAAACTGCGCTTGTGTTTTACATTCATGCCCAGTCTTAATTTGGTTAGTTTCTAGCAAAAGGCATGCTGCTTCTGCAGCTTTGCCTTTCATTACCCGTAGAGAAAGAGGAGCCTCTGCTCTGTCCCTCTGCATATCCATGATATCTCCTCTCTGCCTTTGTAAGAAGACCATCCAAACATTTCTCTGCTCAGCAAGACTAATGGGTTACAGTGTTGGCATAGCTCAATCCTTCTCACTATTCTGTCACCAGGAGGAGTTCTTTGCACCACAAGTTACAGGAAGGTGCTGTGGCTTGCTGAAGCCATGCATTGCAGAGTAGCACTGGGCCAGTAAGAAAAATGAGGAGAAGCTTTCGTGTACACAAGTCCTGCTGGAGGTTAGAAATAGATGCAGCAAGTTCCTGCACGTAACTTCTCCTGTGCAAAGTGGTGGAAAGCCTGGCACTTCAGCCAGAACACTGCTTCATGCTGTTTAGCATCCATACATCCCAGTGGCATGCAGTGTCTGTGACTCCTGACTGCACCGGCCACCCAGAAAACCTGGAGAGGACACAACCACACTGGGGCATATAATATTATCTTTCTCAGGAAATGAGGCCCACACAAGTTCAACCTGCACCTCCTATGCAACCCCCCCACACACATTGCCTTTGCCCTTCTAAAACATTAATTTACACAAATATGACATGAGAGAAAAATTCCAAATTTGTCAGATAATGCAAACTTGTTTACCTATACCTTTTCTACAAGGTGTTAGCACAAACAGAAAACAGGACGTATCCACAGGAGCAAAGGCAGAAAGCAGACAGAAAGCAGAAGACTGACATACTCTACAAGTCTGTGATCTCAAAAGCTTGTAGTTATGAGAAGAGTTACACCGAGCTTCTGCTTCTGAATTACAGGATTTCTAGATAGGTCTAGCATTCCTTAAAATTAATCTTTCACTTCACCCCATTTGAACATCCAATAAATTCATTCTGTCTGTAAACCAGATTTTTCAGTGCTGGAAAATTTTTGTAATTTTGTTCAGCCAGAAATACCTGTTACCTAATGTATATTATTGCTTTCCCAGATATATATTGCTACATTGGTCCAACACATTACTTGAACGTATACTTGAACTACTGCCCAGTGCATGAGGTTTGTCCTTGTCCGTGTGCGGATGCCCCATCCCTGGGGCTGGATGGGTTCCTGGGCATTCAGATCTAGTGAGCTAGTGGTTGGCAACCATGCCCACGGCAGGGGGGTTGGAACTAGATGATCTTTAAGGTCCCTTCCAACCCAAGGCATTCTATGATTCTGTGATTCGATGTGAATACAGGGAATCAAAACAGGAACACACCCTAAGAAAGTGCTTTTTATTTTTGCAGGGACTGTGACAAAGTTCCTTACAACCATCAGATGTGAATTACAGGCAGACTATGTCCTTGTAGTTAGCAGCCTGCATAGCTTCATAAGTCATTGAAAAAGCCCAACGATGTTGTTTTTGTAAATACTTAGAACAGAAAAATCTTTTTAGTGCTAGTGGAATTACTAATTAGTCCAGTTATGTTAGATCAAAAGATGCAACTGGCATATGAAAAAGAAACTGGCATATGAAAAGAGAAAGAACAATAGCACAGCATGTTACTAGCAGATTCTCTAGCAAATGGAGAGGAGAAATTCATTAATCCTTTATAAATTTGCAGGATTCATACCCACAGTTAAAATACAACCACTTGTGTTTATCTTTCCAGGATCAGAAAGTGAAATAGTGGGACTGATATTCCTAAATAACAGATCAACCTCCATTGGCATACATTGTCTTCTGATCTTTCAGAAAATAATTTGCAAACTGAAGTTGTGATTATTGAACACAAATTATGTGAAATAATGCAGACTGGGATATATTTGAATAAATTCTAAGGAAAACGATTTTATTTATTCTGAGTCATGTGGTTCCTTTCTAGGCGGAGGTTTATATTCTGCATAATTGGTAACCATGCACGATCTATTGGTCCCAGACAAATTGACTTGACAACTTGTTTACCCACTCAAACCTAGTAAAAACCCCTATTTAAATACTCAAGAGATACAAAGAGGAAGGGAGTAATACAGTTTCAGGCCTTCAGAAGTGACTGGCTCATGGCCACTTAAACTTCCAGCAGGATTAGAACCCGTAATTTCCTCTATTCCAAGTGTCAACCCACATACTTTTGAATAGCTACTTGCAGCTGTTGTGTGTTGGGTCACAGAACACCACCATTAAATCATGAAAGGGTAAAACTAATTTGTAACAAACACTTTCAGCAAATAAGAGGAAAAGAAGAAACCAGGGAGTGCGGGGGCTGGAAGTGTTCAGCCCGACTCTGGCTGGCCTCGCCTGGGCTCCGGGCGGGAAGGACTGAGAGCGGGACGCTTCTCCTGCCCGACACTGCCGCCTGCCGGGAGATGCTGCGAAAGGCACTGACTCGAGGCGCCTGCCCAAGCGCCGGGAGGACAGCATCAACCTCCGGGGAAAGCTTTACCTTCGCTCAGATTTCGTGTGGACCTGGCACCAGTAAATATTCTCAGGAGGCTCCACTCTGCCCGCACTTGAATATCCACGCTTCAGTCAGGGTGTTCCAAGCCAGCAGGATAGACATACTGAAGTTCTGCCTACACTGGACACAGGAAAACACCTGTCAGCATTTCTGAAAATCCCACCATTTGTATGATCTCCTGTGCCAAACTGCTTCACTACTGGCTGTTGAAGAAATAGCTGAGCAATAAAGACCTCTCAGACTCCAGACTCTCCACCCACCATGTTGTGCTGGAGATATTCAAGCATTTCAAGTGCTGATCTGGATTTCCATTCTCTGATGTATCATGTTCAGCACTGTGGGAATAAGATGCTTTCTTCCAGTTTATCTGTAGAAGTATTGTGAACATCTAATATTTTCCAGCCAGCCAGTGAAACTCCAGGCTAACTCTGGTTTTGTGTGGACACTCTTTGTTCTCTTCAGACTAAAGTCTTTAAACCTCATCATTTCTAAAAAGCAGAACTGTCTATTTCTGGTCATCACTGACAGTAAGTATCTGAAGTAATTAGTACTGAAGTAAAAATGATTTTCTACTATCTTTAGGAATTCTTAATATCTAGGCNGTTTTTTTTTTTTTTTTTTTTTTTTTTTTTTTTTGGTAGTAGAGTTGTGTGAAAACTATCAGTTAAACAAAAGTCACAGTAGGATTGTAGGATTAATTTCTTTTCAGAAAGTTTCAACAGACCACAAGTGAGACAATCTAGCCCATTAATTAACTTGGCAGTTTTGAGTACAATAATGTTGCTTTATACTTATTCAACAGCATTGTTAGGCCATTGCCTAGATGAAGAGAGCCTCTGAGAGGTTTAATTGTGTTTATACAAGATCTTCCCTAAAAGCTCTGATCCTTATACAACAAGCAGTGTTTTTTAGGGGAGGAAAATGCTTGCTGTGACTTTTAACCTTTCCCCCTTTTCTAAAGAAAAGTCACTCCCAGACCCCCCTGGTTACAACAAAGGAGCTTTCTTGGCATTCCTGATGGTGGCAGGCCTGCTAAAGTAGTGGCATATCACTCCCTGGATGTGTTGCTGCATTTGGAAACTCAGGCCAGTTCCCCCTCCGACAGGTAACTGACTGGATTAAGAGGCCTGTCTGACAGCATGACTGTTCAGCCATGCAGGCTAATCAACCTCCCCATCCTGCCTGCTAATAAATACAGCACTGGGGACCATTCCGCTTGATGATCTTTCCTTGGGGAGTTTTTAAGGCTCCTCTCTGTGAAAACTACTTGGAGTCTATTAAAATTGAAGCCCTGCTGTTGTCATGTAGTCCCAGAGAGTCATGGGAGGTGCCTGTCAGGCAGGTGGAGGTAGCTATTACATATTCAAATGGAAACAGAGCCCTTTCGCTGAGAAGACAGACATTCCTACCAGCAAAGGGAGTAAAAAGACCTTTGTTCATCTCTCTGTCTGTCATTCTTAAGGATGAGATTTAGGAAAAGAAACATGATTCAATACCACACTCGTGCAGTGACTGCAGTGCTGAAAACATACAAGTTTGCTGAAATGATTAAGCAAAAGCCTAATTCTTCTTTGGTTTTCAATCATCGACAAGCTCTGCTTCTTCAGTCTTCACATGTGCATATTCCAAGCCAGCTTTTCAGAGATCTTGGAATCAAACAGTAGGCTCTCCTAGCCCACTAGGAGATACAGAGTCTCAGTTACAGTTTAGGTACTCAATGATGTGAGCATTTGCTTTGCTATGCGTGGAGGACAGGCTTCAACTCTGGCTATCTACTTGCAATCAGCTCCTAAAGGATGCTGCCTGAATAAATCAGAAAACATTGTTGGATTTTTAATATATATACATAAAATATTGAAGTACATTTCAGTTTTAATTATTTTCTTATATTTGTGTTTGGAGAACAAATGGCAGGCAGTCTGAGAAAGGCTGAATGCAGCAAAGAAACGAAAAAGCTTCTAGTCTATTAAGATGTGGCTTTTGACTTGATCATCACATGAAAGAAACATAAAAGACAATATCCTTTTTGTTCCTTAATACAAAAAATTAATGAACACAGAATCACAGGCTGAGCTGCTGCTAAATATTACAGTGAGATTTTAGCTTTTATTTTCACTGAACAGTCTGCAGAAGCAAATTCTGAATCCATACCAGGCTTGGGAGCAACTTCCAGCATCCTGGTATTGACATGAATGATCAAGACGTTCAAATGTCTGGCACACTCATAATGAATTGTAAACAGCTCAGAAGGAATGAAATTTGTGTCTGATTAACCATACTAGATTATACAACTAGACATCTCAATGGCTAGAGAGATCTTCTCTGAGCAAAGATCTTTCTGTTTCTTCTCTCCAACCTAGCAGAAGTTGCTTCAAATGCAAGAGGCTCTGTGGATGCCTTCTTTTGTGCTTGGAAGCTGTATCTATGTCTTTGTACTGGCATTCATAGTGTAAACTCATATACTGTCTAGAAGATCATTATATAGATAGCTGTCTGCAAGCAACCACATTTAAGGACTGTAATTCTTCTCACAAATTATCATGGAAACCATAACAATATTAAGGGTTTAGTGCCCTAGGCTGGATTTAACCAAATGACCCTGGAGCTGAAATGTTTATTTCCTGTTACAGCTCCCTGGAGCCATCCAGTTCCACATTAGAAGTTCTTGGGAGTGATTGAATGTAGAGTCAACATCATGCATGTTCTGTGAACAAGCTCCAGGTAAAATTCTTCCATCTTACGACTCATGTGTTAACCTCTGCCACCAACTAGTGAGGGTTTCACAGATCTGAAACATTTTTCTCCCTCTCCTTCCAGTGCAGCACAAGGTAACCTGGTATGGCAACCAGAGCAGTCTATGAAACATCCAACAGTGCCTGGAGGGCATGGTATCTTCACAGAACAATTTCCAGGATATTCTGGTGCTTTCAGGCTAAAGGAGTATTTCTATTATAGAAGTAAAGAATACTTTTTGCCTGTATTTCATAACATAGCACCATCATACTAAGAAGACCGGAGAGGAGGAAGAATAATATGACAGACTGCTGTCAGCATTACTTATGAAGCCATTTAGTACTACTAGAATAGTGGATTGGTGGAAAATATGTACTAGGCTCTGCTTAAATGTAAGTTTTGTGAAATGTCAACTTTCACCTCCAATTAAATGAGGCTGTAAGTCAGATGTGATTCATCATACTGTTAAAACAAGCCTCAGCCCTACTGGATTATTAGTTCCATGAAAGCTTGTCCTCTTTGTCGTGGTTTCCTAAATAATGAAATGGGCATGCTTTAAGCTTTCCAAAGTTTTCTTTATTCTAGCAGCTAACGCAAGCAGCAAACAGATGCAGCAGTTTACGCAGCAGTGTCTAGGTTCTGGCCTTTCTGGGAAATGCCTGGGAACCTTCTGAGAAACTTGAGGGCATCTGTTGCTGCCAAGTATGAATAAGGTAACAGGACCCACAAGGATGTGGGTCCAAGAAAGGTTTAACTTCTAATGAACATGATCAGTTGCCCTTGACCAAGGGTACCTGGAGCCTTTGTTACAGCTACCTCCTCATTAGTGATAGTCGAGCACCCTTTTAGACAAAGTTCAGGAGAGTCCTAATGTACAGCTCCCAAATGGAATTTTTTTTTGTGCAGAAAAGTACGAAGAATCATGGAATCATAGAATCATTAATGTCGGAAAAGACCTCTAAGTTCATCTAGTCCAACTCTCAACCCATCACCTCTATACCCACTAAAAGGATACTCAGCTGAATTAATGCCATCTTAAGGGTATTGAAGCACCCATTTGCCACCCAGACCATCTGTTTAAGAGGTCTTCTGCCTTCCTGGGACCCACTTTAGAAGAAGAAGTTCCTGTGCCAGGCAAAGCTGAAGGACTACTACCCTCTCCAATTCTTTCAAGTCAGGCCGTGTGAGTCTTCAACAAGGAGACTACAAAATATCAAAGGAGTCTGTATGCCCCCCATAAGGATGTTGGAGAGATGAGAGCTGCAGATAGTATTCTCCTCTATCATCCCAGGTGGGGAGTGGGCCCTGGGAAGAAGGAGGCAAACAGATCAGTTTAATATTTGGCTGTGTCGCACTCAGGGTTTGGGGTTCTATGGTCTCAGATGCATCTTTGAGAGACAGAGCATGTTGATATTGCATAGGTTGGGCAAGAGTGGTCTGGGCAGCAAGCTGGCTGGACTGATTAGCAGACCTTTAAACTAAATTCAGTGGAGGAAGGGGATGTACTTCTGACTGGCATAGAAGGGCCAGAGAACACTGTCACTTTAGGAAGGAACAGGGGAAAACTTCAGAATAGTCCCAAAGAAATTTGGGATAACTGCCCCAAGAAGGTAATGTGGACAATAGCTCAGCTGAAATGCCTCTACAACAACACATGCAGCATGGGAAATAAACAGGAGGAGTAGGAAACAATGGTGTACTTAGAAAGCTGTGACCTAGTTGCTGACATGGAAATGTGGTGGAAAAAGTCACACAACTGGAACACTGCAGTCGAGGGCTGTAAGGTTTTTAGATGAGACAAGCAGGGAAGGAGGGGTGACAGAGTTGCCTTCTGTATTAAGAAACGTATTGTGAAAAGCTGCCTCTGAGAAACAGCCATGAACATGTTGAGAGCTTATCGGTGAAAACGGAGGACCAGACCAATAAAAGACATCTGGTGACTGAGATCTACTACAGGCCACATGATCAAGGGCGGCCTGTTGATGAGGCTTTCTTGCTTCAGCTGCAAGAAACATCATGCTCACAAGCTCTCATCTCATCCTAATGGGGGACTTCACCCATTTGGGTGTCTGCTGGGAAAACAACACTGTTTGTGTTTGCTGTAAGCAATCCAGGAGACTACTGGAGTGCATAGGGGTTAACTTCGTGGTCCAAATATTAGACAAACCAACAAGAGGTGAAGTGTTGCTGGACCTGATGCTCACTGATGCAGAAGACCTCAATCAAACAGATTGGAGGCAGTCTGGGCTGTAGCAAAACTCCACTTTGGTTGAGTTTGTGATCTTGAGGAACATAGGCCTGGCAGAGACCAAAGTAAGGATCCTGAATTTCAGTACATTCTTAAATAGAAGACTTCTCATGTCACTCACATCCCTGAACATCTAGGCAGGGGCTGGGGAGCTAAATGCCTCCCACAGTAAGCAAAGAGCAAGTTCAACGCCATCTCATAAAACTAAGTGTGTACAAGTCTATGAGACCCAATGACATTCATCCCAGCATCTTGAAGGAGTTGGCTGATGTGGTTGCCAAGCTGCTTTCCACATATTTGAAAAGTCATGGCTGTCAGGTGAAGTCTCCACTGACTGGAAAAAGGGAAACATCACGCCCATTTTTAAGAAGGGCAGAAAGGAAGACCTGTGAACTAGAGGACAGTGAGCCTCACATCTGTGCTTGGGAAGGTCGTGGAACAAATTATCCTGGAAACCATGTTAAGGAAGGTGCACAACAAGGAGATGATCCAAGACAGCCAGCATGGCTTCACTGAAGTGAAACTATGCCTGACCAATGTGATAGCCTTCTGTAATGGAGTGATGCCATCAGTCGACAAGGGAAAAGCAACCAATGTTGTCTATCTGAACTTCTGTAATGCCTATTATATGGTCCCACATGATATCCTTGTCTCTAAATTAAAGAGATATTGATTTGAAAGATAGGCTATATGATGGATAAGTAATTGGTTGGATGGATGTAGCCAGAGGGTCAAAGTCTCTATATCCAGATGGAGGTCGGTGTCTCCCAGCATTCAGTCTTCAGACCGGTGCTCTTCAACATCTTTATTGATGACTTAGACTGTGGGATCGAGTGCACCCTCA
Source organism: Alectura lathami (assembly GCA_013399715.1). Taxonomy (NCBI): domain Eukaryota; kingdom Metazoa; phylum Chordata; class Aves; order Galliformes; family Megapodiidae; genus Alectura; species Alectura lathami. The sequence continues at coordinate 11,734 of VXAV01008038.1, read as the reverse complement.
GCAAGTTTGCTGATGACACCAAGCTGAGTGGTGCAGTTGATAGCCCTGAAGGAAGGGATGCCATCCAGAGGGACCTGGACAGGCTTGAAAAGTGGGCCCACGAGAACCTGGTGAGGATCAATTCCGTGTGACTCCAAGTGCAAGGTGGTGCACCTAGGTCAGGGTAATTCCAAACACACACAGAGTGGGAGAAGCACTTTTTGAGAGCAGCCCTGGGGAGAAGGTAACTAGTGACAGGATGAGAGGTAATGGTGTCAAGCTGTGCCACGGGAGGTTCAAGTTGGATGTTAGGGAAAAACTTCTTCCCCGAAAGAGTGGTCAGGCACTGGAACAGGCTGCCCAGGGAGGTGGTGGAGGCACCGCCCCAGGAGATGTTCAGGTAACATGTGGATGTGGCACTTAGGGACATGATTTAGTGGGCATAGTGGTGTTGGTTTGATGGTTAGACTAGATGATCTTAGAGATCTTTTCCAACCCTAATGGTTCTATGATTCTATGATTCTATTCATTCATTTTTACAGGAAAAATGGGACTGTTATTACGTGTTACATTTTGTTATTCTGGTCCTTATTTGGAAGCTGTTCAAACTTTATAGCGAAGTGTGGTTATTTCTGCAACTACAGATAGGAACAAGTTTCTGCTCCATTGTTAAGCTTATCAAAGCAAGAATGTCCGTTTCTAATATGAAGCTGTCAGTGCGTTTGTTTTTCCGTCCTTCTGTTGCAACAAGAGAGCAAGTTTACAATTTCAGTAAGATGCAGTGGGAATGAAGAGTGGATTTTTTTTTTTTTTTTCCCCTCAAAGTGTTTCTTACATTACCAGCAACTATTAGTCTGTTTTGACATGGATAGTCATGTGTCAAAAGTGGTCTTCAATCTATATCATTTCCACATAAAGCTGTTAATAAGACCAAAAAGATCTCACAAAACTGTTTTCAGTTCAGGATGGCAGCCTAACGTGACAGATGAGGCATTAAGTCTGCATTCACATGTGGTTATACCCACATATAAAGAAGTCCACACTCGTTACCCAGTCAGCAGTTCCTATGAAAATACACATAGTAGATTAAAGATCATGTAAGTTAGGTTTGGAAGACTGTAGATCTTACAGCAAGTCACTGTGCCTGCAGAAAGAATGTGTTGGTCAATTGAAGTCAAAAGCTTAAGTCTTGTGCCTGAAATCCCTGACAAGACATATGGGATTATTTTATAGAAATGTCTAGAGATTAAGCAAATTTTTTTTTTTGATACAGGAATTAAGAATGAAATCCCACATACACCAAAGAAGTCATAACAGTACAACATGATGGAAAGAGATGTCCTACTTTTTTAAACTGTTCTAGAAGAGGGGTATAATTATATGGTAAAACCTATCAGTTATCATCTGTTAGTTCTATAGGACACTTCCACTATGGAAGGTTACTTCTCTACAGCTGTTATATTGTATTTTGTACAACAAAGTACTCATAGAATGTGACACTTTGTGTTCTGCAAAATAAATTACAGTTCTTATACTGTGAGAGCAACTGAAATTAAGCAGGAAAGAGCACACAAACACATCATAGCATAGGCATCTTAAAATACACAGCAAAAATTCCTGCTCCATGTGGGTGGGAATCTTAACACTAATGTGCACTGTTTTTGACTTGCAAATGGATGTTTTGGAGGGGATTAATCTTGCGATATTTTCATGGCTCCATGGTTAACAAATATCAGTCTCCACATAGTGTAACACTTCTATCTGCCCACCTCTTGCACATAAGTGAAAGACAGAGGAAAATATACCTGTTTTATACTAGTGGTAACAGAAGACAATTTTTTCTTGTTTAGCCCTCATGAAATTGGCATGTGATTGGCCAACACCCTGCACAACACATTTGCTACATTACAAAGTAGTACTGCTAAAGTCAGTGATTACTGAATTGTGCTATGCATTGTGCCATGAATACCCTGAAGGCAAAGAGTTGTGAACTGTTTGCTGTAGCACTGAAATTCATGTTCAAAGTCCACATTCTTTGCATGTGTCCACTGCCAAGATCTACAGCAAAATCAAGCTTTGCAGAAGCAAGTACATGCTAGAATCTTTTGATCTTCTAATTTACAAATCCAGGAGATGCACTTCAAATATTCTTCCTTAATAAGCAGATATATGAAATAATTCCCTTTACACTTACTCTCATATCCCTGCTTAGAAAGAGTATGATAAGTAAAAAGGAAAAAATGTCTCATTCTTGAGGCCTGAAAGGAATATTTTCTCGATAAGACTAACAGATCTCTCATTATTTTTTATCGAGTTGTTACTCTTTCTTATGGTCCTGTTTGTTCATTTTCTTACTCACGGTTTTATGTCTGGACATGCTTTATGCTAGTGCTGCTGAGACCATGACATTTGTTGGCAGTTATGGCAGTTATACAACATCATCTTGAACACAGGAGATACTCACTTCTGACTTACTACAGATTAATAAAAAAGTGCATTAATAAAGTAAAGCACTAAAGCTGTTCTTTATGTAGGGTTGACTGATAGCTTCCATTACAATCCATTAGATATTTTATTCTTGTTAAATGAAGAGCAGGAAACTTTGTCAAGTATTTTTAGTTCCCTCTGGTCTTAGTGGCTCAATCTATTCTCAGGGATGTCCTGTAAATGACCACATATGGCTTTGTGTCTGTAGGAGTGATGACCGAACAGCTGGCTTTCATTGCCCACCAATTTGCCAGAGTCCTCTTTATTGTGAGTCTGACAGCACCAGGGAGCTTTGTAGAACTAACAAAATATATCTATTGTCTAATTGTCTATTTATCACCTTCCAGGGATTTGTGGGCCTCTCATCTGAAAGCAAAGGGGGAATGGCCTTGAACAATGATCCTTGTCAAGGCAGTTGCTCACTTCAAATTAGAGTCTCATTGCTAAATAACTAATTTAGTCCTGCTATCAAACAGAAAAAGTGGGCATTCAGTGCAAAGTGCCAGCTGGGGAATTGATTATGTCTCCTCTCAGTGTGCATGATAAAAGTCTCAGACCTGATCACTCCTGAAGGTGGAGGTAGCTCCTTGGGGGCAGGCAACATTTCATCAAAGAGAATTAGCACAGGATCCATCAAGCAGGAATGCCCAAGCCGTATAGGTGAAGAAATAAAACTGGCTTAAGATGAAGTGATTTTCTTCCATTCCTGATCAATGCTATAGCAAGGAGAGAAACATATGTGCTTACTCCTCATAAATAAATCTTGGACACTATTTACTTAGCTATCTGAGATGAGTGCTGACCTGCTTGTGGAACCTCAGTACTAGTGAGGTTAACTGCAGTCCTACATTAAACTTTTCAAGCTGTTTCCAGTGTACAATAGAGAATTTGACAATGCCAAAAGGACACTTTTCCCTCCTGAGCCTTTCACACTTCTCTTCTGTGTCCCAGCCCAGACTTACTTCCTGCAGACAGAAAGTTTTCTGTAACAAAGAGCAGACTTCTTTTTCACTCTGTTCTGTCTCTGCAATATCTGGAAATGTTTTCTGCACCATGAGAGAGCCACTTGGCTAAAAGCATGGCAGCCTAAGTATGCATGTATTTCCTCTGGGACATTTGGCTTCCTTTTATTCCTTACATCTCAGGCTGCTCTTGACTCTCCTTTGACTCTGATCGAAAGTTCAGTAAACTAATAGGCAGAGGCAGGATCTTTTTTCAGGTCTCAGATTCTATTGGTACTACTTAGGTTTCCTTTTAATGCTGATACTTGTTACTCCAAGGATGGATACTATATGAAGTTGAAACACCTTTTCTTCCTGCTCCTACAAATTAGGAGAGCTAGACCGTGCCATGGCTTATCAGGCCCTTCTGTGTAACCTCTGCTCACATACCTCTCTTATTGCATGACCCACTTCATATCCTTTGACTCACTGGCAGCAGACACACTTATCAACAGCAAATGGCTGAGTATTCTCCTCAGCAAGACTGGACAAACTGAGCATGAATGGGCATTTCTATTACTCTCTGAAAATTCAGTCTAGTAGGGCAGCCTACTCTCATCCATGGTATCTACCATTATTGTCCTGACTTCAGTCACTACATGCTCTTCTATTCAAATGCCACAGATGCCAGGCAGAGTGAACAATTTTTATTTTTGGAAAAAATTCACATCTATTTTCTGCAAAACCAGCAACACAACACAATTACTGGATTTTCCCTTGTGGCATATGCATAGCAGCACTACAAGATAAGTACTGCTTCCCCTTATCAAAATGCTGACTTAGTAAACAAATTTGGCAAATCTGCCTGCTTATCTTGCAGAAGAAGAGTTTGTTATTTCAGGAATCAGGATATCTGAGGTAAGATGAGCAGAATATATGGACAGCAATATTCCTGTTTAAAATAGTTCTCCATTCCAGCCCAGTGGAATCACGATGTTAGAGGGAGACAGTAAAACACAAGATCTCCTGCATTGCTGGCAGGTACAGAGACACTATGTGCAGAGGCAGTCGCTGTGCTGTTAACAGCTGCCTAGCCCTGCACTGGGCCTGTAGCTCAGGAGAGCCACAAGACTGAAAAAATTAGCACACAAGATCTACACAAAGTGTTGCTGTAAAAGTTTTTTACACTCAGGGTGGTGAAGCTCTGGCACAGGGTGCCCAGAGAGGTGGTGGCTGCCCCATCCTTGGAGACCTTCAAGATCAGGCTGGACAGGGCTCTGAGCAACCTGACCCAGCTGTAGGTGTCCCTGTGCACTGCAGGGGAGTTGGACTAGATGGCCTTTACAGGTCCCTTCCAACTCGGATGATTCTATGATTCTATGATATATGCTGTCATCACTCACCAGGACATGCCATGTGACACATGGTTTGGGCAGTCTACTGTGACAGCACATGACAAGCACACTGGTTCCCAATCAGACACCCACTGCTTGTTGTGCTCAGCCCACAGCAGCACAGCAGTGCCTGAGACATTTACACTTCCTACTAAGAGGAGAGCAAGTTACAGATACTACTGTGCAAATCCTGCCCAGTATTTCAAAAGATGCTCCTGTGATAATAAGATATCACATGCTACTCTGGAGGTCTTCATACAGAAAAAAAAAAAAATGCAGTTTTCTTCTACATCTTCTGCTAGATTATTTTCAAGAAGTTGGTGTATGGTTATTTGTAAAACATTTCATTTTCAGTCTTTCAAGAATATCTGTCACTATCTGAAGCCCTTATGTATTTAGCAGTTAAAAGCAACAACTGGCCTTATATCTGAAACCCACTAGAAACTAGCTAAGTGACTTGTGTGGATAACACAAATGCATCAGAAGGGCTTTCTTCATGTGGTCAGAACATCTTGGGTGGGATAGACCGGCAAAACTGTGTTTGCCGAGTGAGGATGACTCAGATACATGCAGACACAGTGCAGAGAAAGAACAGCTGCATGGATATTCATAGGGTAACGGCCCTTTATTGTATTCCCATTATATTCACGTCATTGTGCAAGAGTGTTTTATTTTTAGTTTTAGAATTTTTTTTTACCTGTAGAGCATCCAGAATGGTTTGTTTAACATACAGCATTTCTATTCTTTCTCTACACCCATTGAAGCATTATGAAATTTATTCTCCATATATCAGGGTTTTGGAAATAGATCTGTCGTGGGTTAATCAAAGCTTGTTCCATGACAGGGCCTAGCTCACTCCTCCACCCCCACGCTCTTTTCTGGATAGAGGAGTGAGAGCAGAGGACTGAGGTAAATGATACTTAGTTTACTGAAAAGAGCAAAGGAATGCAAGATAATACAATAAGAAAGGAATTGAGAGCAATAAATCTAACAAATTGGAAAGTACAGGAGTGTCTCCTGACCCATGTGTGTCCACAATGGCGATCGGAGGCGAAAGGCAGGGAGCAGCTCCTGGAACCCGGAAACCAAATGGCAAGGGACAGGAGCGTTCTGGGGGCTGTGGTTTCCCCTTAGCAGCCCTCCCACTTGTGTCAGCTTATTACATGATGTCTCGATATGGAATACCTGTGAAAAACCATGGCACTAGCCCAGTGCTACAAATAAAAGTTCCACTTTTTAAATTCACACCTTGACTTTGATTTTTGTTGTTGTTGTTGTTTGTTCATTTTTTGTTTTGTTTTGTCTTGTTTTTTAAATCTGTCTAGATGTCAACAGGCTGGAGAAATGGTCTGACTGGAACTTCATGAAGGTCAACAGGGGCAAATGCAAAGACCTGCGCCTGGGGAGGATCAACCCCCTGCGTGCACATTTGCTCACAACTACCCGGCTGGAAAGCAGCCTTGCAGGATAGGACCAGGGCATCCTGATGGTCACAAAGTTGAAGATGATTCAGCAAAGAATTACAATTTTTTATATTGAATGGGACTGTCATGGGAGGTGAACCTACTGCTCTGCTCAGCCTTGGTGACACATATCTGAAGTATGGCAACCAGTAATGGGCTTCTAGAACTGCAAAGACTATGAATTGACTGGAGCATGTCTCCTATGAGGAAAGGTTGAGAGAGTTGGGGACAGTTTAGCATTGAGAAGAAAATGCTCAGAGGGCATCTTATAGGTGTATATAAATACCTGAAGAGAGGGTGCAAAGAGGATGGATCCAGGCTTTCCAAGGTGATGCCCAGTGCCCAGACAGGAGGGAGTAAGCACAAACCAAAACACAGGAGGTTCCCTCTGACCATGAGGAAACACTTGTTTACTATGTGGGTGACTGAGGTCTGGGAGCATCTTACCCAGAGAGGTTGTGGCAACTTCATCCTCAAAGATGTTCAGAAGCCAGCTGGATGTGGTCCTAGGCAACAGACTCTGGGTGGTCCTGCTTGAGCAGGGGTTGGATTGATGACCTCTAGCCTCAGTCAGTGTATGATTCTGCACAGACAGCTGGAGAGCACATGTGCAGGTCCTTATGGGTAATGCCCATCTGCAATTTTGTCTTTCTGTGAGAAGGATGGAATGCATGTAACTCTAGTGACTTTAGCTGTTGCTTTAGGAGACAGTGAGGAGAATCTCACACAAGCAGAGCCTTGTCATCTATAAGCCAACCACAGCCTCTCACTTTATTGTGTCACAGAGGAAGTCTTTATGAGTATCAAATATTTTTCTATGGTAAATCACCTAACTGTTGAAAGATAATTGTTTAAAGAAATAGGAGAGGTTCTACTAGAAGAGGCTGAGGGAACTGGCTTGATCAGCTTGGGAAAGAGATGGCTTGGAAGGATTTATATTAGTACTCAATATCTACAAAGAGGCTTTTGGTAGGTGAGAGCCAGGTTGTTCATAGTGGTGCATGGTGGGAGGACAAGAAACAACAGGTGTAAGTTTAAAGGAGAGGTTGAAATTGTGATTTAAGAAAAATGTTTTGCCCCCTAAGAACATTCTACTACTTGCTCAGAGAGGCTGTGTAGTCTCCTTCTCTATAACTGGATGTTTTCAAGATCATTGTGGATCTTGCATAACTTTGTTTGACCTCATACTTACGCTGCTTTGACCAGGAAGTTGGACTACAAACCTGAGGTCTCTTCTGACCTGAACTGTTCTATGATCCTGTGAAAAAGAACAACTGTGAAGGACCTTCCACAGGAGCACAGGCATATTGGCAGCCATCATGCCACTTGACTGAATCCATAGAGAGGACTAATACTGACCACTTCTGAATGATGTTTCTTACCAGTAAAAGGTTTGCTGAGATAAGGGACTAATTACCCACATGAATTGCACCATACTAGGGCTTCATTTGTTTTAATTGCTCAGTTCTTTCCTACCATTGTAGGTAGGGATAACATGCACTTAACTGAAAACAGTGCCATGTGTGCTTTTCCATACCTGAATGTACCAGACTCTGGTTTTCTTAAAGGTTCTGTGCAATTGTGAAGATCTGTTAGACTTGGTGTACATCCTCTCCTAACAGTGTCTGTACAGAAACAACTGAAACAACTATAGATGGAGCTTAACAACATCCACACACCCCTCTGTCTAAACAGATGTTGACAGTAGTTGCAAGAGACTGCTCCTGACCACAGTCTTCAGATCTGCTTATCATTTCTCACAGCCACCTGCCAGAGAGACACTATGGAGCCAAGAGAACAAGGCATGGATTTTTCTTTCCATCTGCAACTTGTAATACATCTGAAGAATTTGTTTTGGTTTCCTCAGAAAAGGAAGCACTGTTCCAAAGCAGGTTCTCCTGTTTTGAATGCAGAGAATTTTGAAAGGCTAGTTAACAAGACTACAAGAACACTTCTGTACTTGTTGCCTCTGTAGGACATGCAACCATGAGCTTTCTCTACCTTTCCCTTCCCTGTTGATTGGAAAAGGCATTGGGACCAGCTGTCAGACATACTGTGCTGTCTAGTTGGTAGTCATTCACAACAGAATGAAGCAATTCATGCCAGGAAGATGATAATAAACAGACTGTTTTCCAGGCCTGGGAGCTGATACATCCAAACTCTTGATTGAGATCTCTTGAATGATATTAGCTCATTCCCCTCTGCAATGTGCTGCCTCCGACTTAAGTAGCACTCCAAGCCATGCCACCACCAGGACAAACTTAGGTTTCTGGTGAGTCACACAGCTGCTTGCTGCAACAAATGCATCTGCTAGTTTTTCTTTTACAGTTTCTCTTTCACAGTGAGTATGACAGATTTTTGGCCCACATACCTCCTGTAATTCCCTGTCTATCACAATCCTGTCTTGTTGTTTAATTAGGTCGTGTGTTCAATGGAGAGGTGATGTCAGCTTAACTCCAGGCTGGTAGCTGCCATGGTAAGGAGAGAGCTATTCACAGCTAGGTGTTCCACAGCTGTCTGATATCACAGGAAAGGTGCCATGCACTCTGTCTTGCTCACACAGATACAGCTCCCTTACGCTCATCCCTGAGCCATATAGCACACAGAAATGCTGAAGGATGGACACTGTGCTGCTAAGCTGGCAGATTGGGAGTAAGCTATAAATGGGATAATTCATATTAAAGTATAAAAGCAAACTCCATAATAAACATCTGACTGGCACCAATTGCTTCTCGTCTTAGAGAAGTAACAGTACAACTGAATCACCAAAATGAGGATGAGATTTAGTAGTCAAAGCTGTGAGGAGCCAAAGCAGTGGAGACACAGAAGCATTGAGGCCTGAGGCCATGCAATAACTTCTGTTCTCCAGTGGACCCTGCAGTAGGCAAGGGTATTATCCTCTCCGCTGCTTATGTTTTTCACTCTGGTTCAGCTGCCATCCTGCAGAAATAGACCACACTGCAAGAAACTATGCATACAGAAATGTAAGCCTAGAAGTTAGTATGTTCCCAGCCACGGAAGAGAAAGGAACAGAGCTGCATCAGCATCTTGTCTTAATTTCAGGAGAAACTATACAGATACCAATGCATGGAACTGTCCTTCTTACCTCTTGGTGTCAAAACAACATTTACATCATTATATCAGTATATAATTTAGACACCATTCAGGGTATGCCTGTGGATAATATGTGACCTGCCTTCAGCTTTCAAAGTTATCATTGCCTCCATGAAAACCTTTCAGAAAGACAAGGATCTCACACAGAGGAAGCCTTGGGAACGCTGGGCCACATCTTATTCCACATGATCAATCTGTCCACGAGGGACTCGATCTCTCTTGTACAGCCCTTTGATGACTATGGCAAGCCAAACACATAGCAGGTGGTTCCAGGTGCCTCCTGGTTCCCTACTGAGCTCCGAGTGTGACTGTGTTCCATGGATTTTACTGTTACACCAGTTTTAAAGCTTATGTCTCCATTAACATGCTAGTATTTATTTCTCACAGCAATTTTTATAAATTTTTATGTATGCCCTGTTAAAGTGAATGTTCTAAATTATCATCATTGACATATTGATGTCATCCTTCAAGTGCCTTCTCCCTCCTGGCAGTTTGACAGCACATCAAGTTGCATGGGGCAGCTGTAAATCTCTTCCACAGAGGAGGAGGATGCAGCACTGCATATATGGCAGTGTTGATTTTTATATTTTCTCTCAAAGCTCACTCTGTGATGATCTTTTGGTTAAGCAGGGACATAAAAATCCATGCATGTCATTGTTCACCTTCCATAAGCCAGGCCTTTCATCAGAAAAGGGGATTAATTCAGAATCGGATTCCAAAACAAGAAAAATGGAGAAATGCAGTTGTTACTTCTCCTCTTTGTAAAAAGTTTGAAGGTCTGTCTGAAAGTGACATGGTGCCCACACAGTCATCTCTCGCTCAGTTTTGGAAGAGTCATGTAATGCAACAGTCAATCTGGTCCTTCAGTGTCTAATTTCAGATGAACAATCTCTTCTTGATGCAGTTGTTGATTAGTGGTGGACACTACCCTAGATAACAATCCAGAAGAGATATTGACTGCATATACAGCCACCTCATGTTTAAGGACTTACTGACTAAAGTGAAGTTTGTATTAGGCAGGAAGTCAAGTAATCATAAGAGGAGAAACATTTTATGAGATTTGATGGAAAATTTTGAGTGAGAAAATTGGGGATAACAGGAATAGGACATGTTGGGGGCAGACAGAATGCCAGGGCCCTCATCATCTTCCTTCAGTGGGTAGGAAAACAACAGGAGCCCAGACTCGGGATGCAGTACCAGAGCAGCCACATGAACAGGCGGCTGAGCTCCCTTTCAGCCAGCTCATTTCTCAGCTCTGGTATGCTGCTGGTTCAAGAACGGGTGTAGGGCAGTCAGGGCTAATCCTGCACTCCATATGTTTCTATCTCTCTTGTGCTCTCTTCCCGTCTCCAGACACATGCCTGATAGCCTATTCCTACCTGCTCAGCTGTGGCACACCCAGAGGTTCTCCTTCTCAGCACCCTTCACAACAGCAGGCTGACTGTATGACTGTAGATCTTCATACTGCTGACTGGAGGGCAAAGACAGGCTTGTTGCTTAACAGTTCTGTCAGGCAAAGCTGGTTAGTCAGAGCTGGGGAGTCCAGTTTAGTCCTGAGGGCTTACTTAAGGGGTTAGAAATGGTGCCAGGGCATCTCTGAGGGGCTTGGTGGGAGAAAGTACTTCAGGCCCAGCCCAGGCACCATCCAGTGCTTTACACAAGACTGATTCACAGCACATACACACGTACCCTTCCTTCCACTGTTAGACAATGCTTTGTGGGACATAACCCACAAAGAATGTGGAACTTGAAAAGACCTGTCCTTCAGAATAACACTTGGAGCCATGAGCACCAGCAATGCCAGCAGCACATGTCCCATATGAAGTCTTGGTGTGACTAAAGCAGATGGAAACATGAGAAGATGCCTTGTAAATAGTCAGGTAACTAACAAACAGAGAAGCCAGGCTACACAAGACACACTTTCATACCTCCAGAGCAGGACATGTAAGAGGACGACATTCCCAAATACAGTGTGTGAAGTGAGTACCACGCTGTTAGGTGTATGGAACTAGATCATATGCTTAGCTTATGTATATAGTGGTTAAACAACGGAAAATATATGACAAGGAATGATAACCAATAGGAAAATGATGGTTATTGACAGACGGGACTCCTGATGCAGGTGAATCAGATGACAATTTATTGCTTTTTTACACTTGCTTTTATATTCTTATTACTGAAGCAAGTGTTTCAAGCACTCTTACTATTGGTTTATACATTTTGTCCACGTGTTCTTTCTAACACTATGACTGGTCATCACGCGGCTATCGCGCCTTTTCTCCTGCTACGATTGGTTAGCACTTTTGCAATCACATATTTATTAACTTTTCTAAATTATATTCTTGTGGCTCTTTTG
>VXAV01008037.1:58332-113122 GCA_013399715.1 Alectura lathami | reverse complement strand
TAGGTCACGGCAAAAATCACAAAGACGCTGCCTCCGTCAGGGCTACGCATCCCATCCCTGCGGCCTGCGGCATTTATTACTTCGAAGTGAAGATCGTCAGTAAGGGGAGAGATGGGTAAGTACCCCCCGCTTCCCACCTGCTGCTGGTGGTCTGTGCTCAGCACTCCCGCTGCCCCCAGAGCCCCTGGCCCTGCAAGGTGAAGCTAGGTGTTTTTTTTCCCTCTGGCTAGCTGGGTCGGGTCGCTCAGAGCCCCCTGGGGTTACAAAGCAGAATTGTGGCATGGCAGATGTGACCTGGCCTGTGGGGGTGAACGTGTTTTCATGGGGACAGTTCCCTTGAAATGTGGCTAGGCCTCACATCCAGCATCTGTGTGAGGAGAACGAGGCCACTGATCCCTGGGAGTTCCTCCGCCTGAACCCTTGGTCAGGTGATGACACATGGCTCTGTTCATTGCTCTGTCTCATGAGGAAGAAATGTAGGACTCGGGCTCTAACTGGTGAGCGCAGAGTTCTAAGTCACCGTGAGCTGTGATCCAAGTCAGGAGAGGATGGGAGGGACCCGCACGTGAATTTTGGGCTGTGAGGTGTTTGCCTTGGGAAGAGCACTTACCTGAGCACTGGAAGGAAGCTGCTGAGGCTGTTTACCAGAAGCGCTGTGTGCACGGTGAAGGAAAAGGTTTTGAAAGAGGGGGAGATGAAGTGTGTGAGAGCATAAGCTGAGAGCTGTGAGACCAGCCCAGGACCTGAGTTTGGACTTGAGTCATTTTCTCAGGACAGAGTACAGCACAGAGCGTGGTGAGGAAGCTTGGCAGGCTGAGCTAGACCAGAATGCTGAATTCTTCCTGTTTTTCCTGACCAAATGATTTTTTTTTTTGGTGGTACTTAACGTTGTAGGCTATCATTGCATTTGCCATATCAGTCTAGACTACTGTGGGTGGAAGAACTGCAGAAGCAGCAAATTCTGCTGGTAGCATTAGAAGCAGCCATACTTCACTGAGGCACCTCAGTGACCTGACCTGGCAGTGAATTCTGGATCCCATCCAGCCCTGCGGTCGCTCTGGTGGGCATTATTTAATCCAAAGTGTAGCTGGCCCGGGGTGTCCTTTGTGGAGCTCCTTTAGAACCATATTCAGGGTGTTGGGAAAGCACGGAAGAGACATTTCTAACAAGGTTTGGGCTTCTGCCTCTGGTGTAGATTAATTATTTAATCGTTATAAAGGCATCGTTGCCATGATTGCTATGTATGTTTCCCTGGTAGGGAGAGCTCCACTTTTTGTCTTCGGCGTTGTGGTGATGGGGATGTGTAGCTGTGACTTCAGGTGCCAGGCAGTGGCTATAAATACGGAGCTCGCTCTCATGTGTCTCGTGTTTAGTGGTTTGGAGTCGGCCCTTTGGGGCCCAGGGTGTTGTAATGCCGAACTCGGTGTCAGAGACATCTCTGTTCGTAGGAAGTTCTCTGCTGCTTAAGACGCCACAGTGGCTTCGGTTAAAGGAATAAAAGGCCAGAAGTCTAGAGAAGGGATTGGAGGGGTGGAAGGAGGTTCTCAGGTGGCATGAGTGGATTCACTCATCTCTGGGGCTGGAGTCTGCTGTGGCTTCTCACGTTTGGGTTTAAAATGTGCGCTGTCAGGCTGCCAGACAAAGAGCTCCTCAAATTCTTGGATGGAACGGGTTTGAGGAGCGCTGAGTGACTTCACGCACCAGCTCAGAGCTGTCCTGGTGGTCTAACGCTGTGCCCCCTGCTTCGGTGCTGGCAGTTGCTGATACATAAGTGCAGCTGTAACTGGAGGAGAAGCTTCCTCTTCTGCGCTGCCTTGCTCCCTGCCGTTAAGGCACCTGCTCCGTGAAGATTCCTTCTGTTAAAGAAGCAAATGAAATGATGACAGCTTGCCCTTTCCCATCGCTAGACTTCCCTGCCTCAGCACCGGTGAAACCTAGCTCCGTTTCCTGGCTGTTATTTCCAGCAAAGAGGCCGCGTGGTGGTGCACTGAAGGAACGTCTTAGCAGCTTTTCTTCGCTTTGGATCCTGCACTGCTCACGCGCTGGGATGCAGCCGCCGCCCGCTGAGCTGCGGAGAGGTGACCTGCTTTGAGCTGACCACCGGGCACTTCTCATCTTGCTGGTTTTAGGCTTCATTGTTGAGACATCACGTTCGTGTGCTGGGTTTTTATTTTATTTTTTTTATTTTCCTGGGAGAGGGGAGGCTGCCAGGCCGCTGTTGAAGAGTCCTCCTGGAGAGGAGGCTGGGTTTTCACGCGACAAATCAGGTCTGTCTGTAGGTGGGTCTGTGCTTTGTGATGCCCTGTTTGGGGAGATATGGCTCTTATCCTCAGAGAGCAGAGCAGAATGCAGTCTACGGTCCTTAGATCAGTTGCAGCCCTCTCCTCATCTCCTTGTCTGCCACGAGCAGGCAGGGAGTGGCTCCGCAGCACTTTGAGGTGACCCAAGTGGACACCCTGGGGCTCTGCTCTTCCCTTTGCCTTCCCTCGTGCTCACAGGCTGTTGCCAGTCTCATGGTGAGCTGGATCAGGAAGACAGCTGGCTGAAAACTGGCAGCATCAAAGCGATTGCAGTGCTGGGATCTGCTGACATCAGTGTCAGGAATTGCTGCTTTGTTTCTTTTTCTCCCCAGCAAGGGAGCAGGGCTCCGCTCTCAGATGCAGGCTCAAAGAGAGTCAACCCTCGCGTAGATCAACTCCAAGAGCTGAACAGTTTTCTCTCCAGGCTTGTGTTATTTGTGCTGTGGGTGAAGAAGGAGGCTCCCAAGGTCCCTTCCAGGGTTCTGTGCCTGGCTGGCTTCCAGCATTCCTCAGCTGAGCAGCCTGGCAGACCTGTGTGACTCTTCTGTTCCTGGGCTGCCACAGATAACCCGTGCTTTTATGGCAGTGAGGTTCGTAGCAGTTCAGCCTTAGCTGTGTTTGAAGCACTTTTATCCTCCCTCTCTGTGAAACTTGTGTTTCTGTTTGCTGTTGGCACGTCATCACGTCTCACAGCTCCTCTCCCCGTAGGTGATCTCCTCCTGGTAAACAGGAGCAGTGTCTGTGAGACTCATCGGGGCAGGGCAGCCAGCCCACGACTTAGAGGCCCTTGTGACTCAGGAGCACAACTCAGCCTCGTTATCCTCCTTGCTCTGGGGCCAGGTGAATTGTTTCACAGGTGACTGTGCGTGTTCCTGGCTGTTACTTCTTCTTGCTCCACCGTGGGGTGGCTGTGGCTGGGGGCACTCCCCAGAGGCAGATCTGGAGCGTGCACAGATCCCTCATCCTGCCCCCCAGCCTCTTCCCAGGTTCTCAGCTTGTGGATTCCCTTTTGGTGGCAGTCTGCTGTTGACAGCTGTGTTTCCTGGTAGCTGTCTGGTTCGGGACAGCTTCTGCAGTGAGTCTGATCTCTCCTCAGCTCCCTTTTGGGACAGCTTAGAGGGAAGCCTGCTGAAAGAGCCAGCCTGGCCTTTCCCGTGGCCGTGATTATTTTTGTCCCCTTTGTGCCAGCACTAATGGCTGTGTAATGAGCTGGCTCGGGTTAACTGTCCTTCTGCTGGCTCAGTTTTCCGCTGGGTCAGTTCCTTGGTGCAGTGCTCTAAGAGGGGGCCCAGAAGGGCAGATGTGGGCAGCAGCGAGCGGTGGCATCGCTCTCCCAGCACCGCCTGGACCCGTTCTGCAGTTGCTTTGAGCTCGCCAGTGCTAGCCCAGCTCTGTGCCTTTTTCTCAGAGTGGGAGAGAGGAACACTTTGAGGAGAGCAGCTGAGTGTCTGCGGGGCTGTAACCGAGGCTGAGGAATATTCTGGAGCAGCTCAGGATTTCTAACGTCTGCATGCTCCTTCCCATTTGCAAACAGCCTTGCCCAAGCGAGTCGTGCTTGCTGACCTGCTGCCTGGCTGAGCACCCTTCTGCTGAACCTTTGGGGCTCTGCAGTGGGGCGGCACTTGGATTTTCCCTGGACGTTTCACGCTGGTGGGTGGCATCTTGTGCCACCTGTCAGCAAACCCTTGTAGAAGGGAGTCATGCGGAGAGCTGCTTTTTGGATGTAAAGCAGGTCGTAAGACTGGAGTATCTTTCTTTTACAGTTGGTAACTTAAAATTATGTTTAGGGACAAACAATGATGAAGTAGAAACTGAGGCTTGATGCCTTCTAGCAGTATCATTGTAAGGGCAGAATATCAGCGTCTCCTTAAATGGATCTGAGGAATACGGAAATGGCACGGAAGGAGGGGCGGTGGCATGTGACTTCCACTTGTGGTGTGCGCATTTAGGTCTGAAGTCTGAGCTATCTTGTGTGTTTCATGCTGGGATAACTTTTCTTTCTGTTGATTTTCTTCTGTATCCAGTTAAAGTTGTGAAATTTTGCGCAGTAAAGAAGAAAAGTTTGAAGAAGAGGGGTTTGCTCCTTCCTCTCACCCCCTGCTGTTTCTGAATGTCTGTGGCAGAAGAGGTAGAAACATGGCAGAAGTCAACAAACAGCACACCTTTAGAATATGTGTCAAACCTGATTTTTCAGACTATGTTTACACCTAACACATCAAATAACAGAGTGATGGGAGCGAGTTGTTTCAGTGCTCCGGGGTTATGCAGCCGGGCAGTTCTCTGTTTAATAATTAAATTGTAAAGTTGCATAACTGTGCGGAGGGGAGTTCTTCCTTCATCCACGAAGGTGCAGCATGATGGGCTGCTGAAGAATTTGCTGCTGTGTTTCCTTGTGGAGATGTCAACATGCAAAGGGCTGTGAGTGCAGCATGTGGTGCTCTCCATAAAACCCTCGGTTGTTTTTCTTTTTTCACTGTTCCAAAGGGAAAGTGTTCTGAGTTTGTAAGTACATCCATCAAAACTCGGTGTGCTACTTGTTCTGTAATACATCTTCCACAAAACTAAAAAAAAAAAAAAAAATAGTTCTTATGTAAATGTCACAGTTACCATTTTTTTTTTTCCCTGTAATTTGAAGAAAACTTGTGTTAGCAAGTAAATCTTTTGTGAGAGCTGTTGCTGTCCCTTTCCTGATTGATGCCTGAAACAGAGCCACTTAGTGTGTGCTTCAGAAGAGAAGCAGCTGTTTGGCAGCGGAATGTGTTCTCCTGGTTGGGGCAGAGCTCTGCTGTGGCCCCACGGTCTTTTAGTGGAGGAAGCAGGAGCTCAAGCTGCAGTTCGAAGAGGGCTTTCTGTTGTGATGGACTGAGATCAGTGTCCAGTGTGGAGGGTGCAGCCTTTCAGTGGCTTGCCCCGGGTGTTTGTGGTATCTCCAGCGCCTTTCCTTACTGTTTTTCAGACTTTGTTCTTGCCGGGGAGAGTTTCCCGTTGCTTAGACTGGCAGTCAAACACTCTTAAATCCATTCGGCCATGGAAACCTGCCTAACTCCCCTTGCAAACTGGATAAAAAACTTCAGCAACACTGAACAATGTGTTTGGAAGTGAACTTTGGTTATCAGCAGGGCAGACTGAACAAAAATCTTATTCAGCTGGGTGTAACCAGGATAAATTATGGGAGAGCTGTTATCAGTAATGCTCTGTGCTGCTCCCAGGCTCAACGCCACATCTGCTGCTGGCGCAGGTTGAGGGAACCTTGCTGAGCAGCAGCTGGCTTGGGGAGCAGTCTGACGTTGGAAGGCTAACCAGGTGGGGCTCCTCGGCCTCGGAGGCAGGTTGCTTCGGCCCTTACAGGTTGCCGGGCGTGGGGTCCTTCGGGGTGCGATAGCGCTGGTGGTGTCAGGAGTTGTTCTGGGCTCGTCCTGGCAGTGATTTCAGCCTGGGGAGGCTTGTGTTGTGCCTTTTCCTTCTCCAATGATGCCCAAATCAAGCCTTCATCCTTGATCTTTGTTTTGTCTCTCAGTACTGCTGGTGCACGCCATCCCCTCCCTGCAGGCAGAACTGCGCTGGCACCCCTGCTGAACATGGTCCTAAAATCGGAAGGGACCTGGCGATCTCATACCTTGGCATGTTGGGGAAAAAAAAGCTTTCCTCCTCCTCTCTGTAGCTGTGTCAGAATTTGCCCGTAGAAGGACGGAGAAGATGTGCTCTGCTACCAGACTGACCTCTGCTTTGGGGAACCGGGATTCTTTCTGGCGCCAGCCAGTGCTATTTCTGAAGCACTGCCGCAGAGCGGTACGAGATCCGCAGATGAAACCAGAACCGCTTCCACTTCAGGGGTTCATCATGTTCCATTGCAGTGGGGTTCCAAAATCTTCACCCTTCAGCTGAGGAGGTGGAACCCAGTATTTTGGGTATCATGGGTGACTTTTTCAAACAGATGTAACTTGTTTGTCCCTGCCGTAGAACAGCATGCCCCTTCCCCCCGTACGGGGACAATGTGAGGCTGCAGAAGGTAAGCTGATACGGGTTATCACTTCTCTGCACCCTTTAAACCTGGCATGAGTTCAGGGCCCACCTCAGACAACATGACAGTTCAGAGCTTCGCACGAGGAACTGTGTAAGTTCCCTGTGCTATCTGTACTATCTTTCCTCTCGGGGAAGAGTCAGAACTAGCATCTGAGTTGAGCACTGTTTTTGGGTTTCTTGGAGAGCATCTTGCAGCTTTCTGGGTGAAGAAGTACCTCCTCCTCGGTGTGCAGTGTGCTGCCCGGTCCAGTTATTCCCCGACTAATTGCTTTCCCTCTGACTCACCCATATTTATTTTGTGTACAGGAATGCCTCCTAAGTGCCGGGTGCTTTCCAAGCATTCGGTGGAGATGTTCTTTGCTCCTGGCATTCTTAAAACTGAAGAACATGAAGTGTGGGTCTGTGTGAATTCTGCTGCTGTTGCTTTCTGTCCTCAAAGTACCGAGCGAGTTCCTTCTGCCTGCAGAGCCAAGCAGCTTCAAGTGCTGAACCTCAGCGTTAGTTGCTTGCTGTCAAAGAACAGGTCTGTTCCTAGCTCTTCTGGGCTCATGAGTGTTTCTGTGGGTTTCTTGCACAAAGCAGCTTTTGGCTAGCCAAAGAGCTCCTCTTAGGCTGACTGTTTGGCAGGCTGTCTGCGTGTCGTGCTTCTGGTTCGAGGAACTGCTTGTCACATGGGTGGGTTCTGCTCCTGGGGGCTGTTTTCCTCTGACTTCTCAAGAAGCTGCGTGCATGGGACTGCGAGATCTTCATGGCAGGCTTCTAGCCCTGAGGATGGTGTTGAGAACTGAGGTTCTGCTCATGCTGTCTCTGCCTTGGGTGATCATTTTGGATGACAGTGGGAAGGGGCAACTGCGTTCTTAGCAATGTGTGCAAGTCTTAAAAAGAAAAATGAAAAAATTTAGTGCATGCTAAATCCAAACTGCAGCCGGTCCCAAAGATCATATCATCTGGGGACCTCTGGCAGAGGATGTTAGGTGTGCAAAGTCCTTGCACCTCAGCCGTATTCCGAGCGTAGCTTGGCAGTGCCTGATTCCCGGCGCGCTCTGGCTGCCTCTTATCTGATGTGTCAGATGGGCAGGGTGGGTGGTGTGACTGGAAGGAGATGGGATGCCATATGCAGCCTGGATCTGTGCTTTCCTGGGGGTGCTCTGGGTGCTGTAGAAAAGATTGTCAGCTCCTTACTGTCTTGAGGCCCCCGTGTCAGGCACCGTTGCTCACCTGGCTAGCCAGCACGTGGAGTTCTGGGGTGAGGAGGAGCGGCCCTTCTGCAGGGGAGTGGAGGTGAAATAGCAGATCTGAGTGTGCCTGAGCCTCCCCCGTCAGAACCTAGAACCTTGTCATTTAAGAAAATTAATGAAGGTTATACGGTGTGATCCCTGCTAGAATTCTTGATTGAACCAGTGTGCCAAGACAGAGCTTCGGTGATAATGGAGACAAATGAAATGCTCTGGGCCCAGGCTTGGCTGGTCTGATAGTCGCTGTTACCAAGCTGGGCGAAAGGAGAGAGGTGAAGGATTGTCGTTACTTCTGGAATTAGTGGGTGAATGTGCAAAACTGTACCCTGCCTTTTCTCTTTCATTTGGAAGTTCGGTTAGCGTGGTTTAGTCTGTGATGTGTTGTAGCTTTCGTACAGAAACTTCAGGAGAGTTTCCGTCTGGTAAATTTCCAGACGAGGCAAACACAGGCATCAGTGTTCTCCCCTGCATGTGTGCCCTAGGAACAGCCTCCTTCAGAGATCACTTGGATGAAATGAAGGTTAGGAGAAATCTGGGTTAGGAGAAACACTCCCAGTCCCGGTGCTGTGCAGAGGCGTGGACGGAGCCAGCACCTGCTGGCATGCGCTCCTGCCGCCGGCATCCTTCGGTCGAGAGCCGGTGTGGGATAAAAGAGGTAACGCTGGTGTGTAATGGTGAGCCTGGCTGCTTGAGCCTATTTACATTTTAAAAAGTGATTGGTATCCGCTGGGCAGGGCTGAGGTGCAGAAGTGGGAAAGAATTTGGTGCTATGGTAACTGCCTAGGTTGCTGATAAGGGGAAACAAAACCGTTCTTCTGATTCAGTCGCTGGCATGTGTCTGCATTTATTTTTGTCTGCCTTTCTGCTCTGTTTGGAATTGGTCTGCTGAATAAGTGTTGCGGCAGTTTTGAAGCTTCTGACTGATGTGGGGGGCAGTTCTGGGTATTCAGCATTCACTGCCAGGAAGGTGGTTTTAGGAGGTCTCTCTTGCCTGGCTTTTAGCTGTAGCTAAGGTAGATTTCTTGTCTGAAGTGGAGAACAGATTTAGATGTAACATTTCCCCCAAAATTCTCATGTGAGTTTTTTTCCCTGTTTGGAAGCGGGTGCTGTTTTTTTTCTTCCTGCTGTATCCCCTTCTAAGAGGATATTTGGATCCTCAGAAAGGTCTGCAGCTGATGAATACCCTGTGTGGAGTTGGCCCACACCAGAAACCTCCAAAATCGGTGGTGGTGTAGGCGGGCAGGCTGTGCAGATGTACGTGAGTGACACTGAGTGTTCTAACAGCGAATGCTGTCCCTTACCAGAAAAGCAAGATGCCGTTCAGCTGGTTTTCAGGTGGTTGTATCTGGCTTGGAGCGTTTGGAACAGAGGAAGTGTGGAGCTGTTCTGCGCAGGAAGGCTCAGGAGGCGACTGATGCTGTTAGCGGTGGAGGAGCCGATGAATTTTTCTCTCTCCGTTTTTCAGAATAGAGTGATTTTTAGTCAGGCTTTGCAGGTCTCAAAGCTCATTTCATCCATCGCTTCTGATACGTTAATCGATAGTAGGTGGGAAAAGCAGAGGAGCTAGCATCTTCTAAAGTAATAACCAGCAACCAAGTATGTGACAGTTTGAAGTTCAGGGTATAATCTGTGGGCTGTGGAGCTGATACCCAGCGTGCTGAGCAAGACATGTTTAAAGTTGGCTGCAACTTCTGTGCGCATTGTGAACCTGTTTTAAAGTTCGCCTTAAGCTCTAAGGAGGAGCAGAAGTTGAAGAACAAAATTCTGTGAACCAGGAAGACTTGTGGTCGTTTTCCTTTTTTTTTTTTTTTTTTTTTCAGGGTGACATTTCCATAGTGTTGTGTATCTAGATGAAAACAACAAAACCCACTACGTAGCAGGGAAATCCTGGTAGCAGCAGGGGGCTCCAGGCTCAGGAGGAATAAAAAAATTGAAATGTTCACAAATGTGCTGTGTGTTACCTGCCAGTGCTCTAAGAAGGGGGGTGAGGAAAAGCTAGAGCGCACCTTGCAGATACAGGGAGAAATCTTCCATATTGTGCCTGGCAGGCTGTAAACACATCTTCAGAATAGTTTGTTCTTCAGAGATCATGAGTGTGTCACGCAGGAGCGTGAGACTGAATTTTCAGATGCAGCAAATGAGGTTAGTCAGGGAACTCATGAGAGAGGATGCAACTTCTGACTCATGCTCTGAGCAGCGCTGAAAATGTTTTTTAAAATGTTCTGCAGGACTGACCGTAAATACTCACGTGTAATATCCTTTAAGAAGCACTGTAAAAAGGCCCCAAAACCCTAACGCTTCAGCGTTCCTCCAAAAAAAACCAGCCACACCCAACAAACATGATATAAATTGAGGAAGCTTGTTGAGGAACAGTTGATAAAAAGGTGCAGTCGTACAGGTAACACGCTCCCAGGTGGAGGATCAGAGTAAATGGGTATGAACTGCTGGAGAGGCTCAAAATAAGCTGGCAGTTGTCCTAACAAGGGTGCTTGCAAGTGTTGCTGGCAAGTGAGCACCAGGTCCTGGAGGCCGCCAGCCTGAGGCCTTGTGGCAGCGTGTGCCGTGCGCCTGGCAGAAGCCATCGAGGCGTTTCTTGGTTGCGAGGTCAGGACTGTTCTGCGGATCCCACAAGAACCAGTTTTTCCTGATGGTCCCTTCTCTTTGAGTGGGGAGGAAGCTGGGGCCAGCATTTGTTTGCGTTCCTGCGTGCGCTGCGTCCAGGCTCTGCGTTGCGCTGGAGTGCCTGATGTTCTGTGTCGACGAGCAGCGTGCTTTGAGCTCTTTCTGCAGACAGGCTGTAGGCTTTTAGCACTTCTGCGGCGAATATCAGATTTGCTGTGTGATTATGGATATCGTAGGTATTTTGGAAACTCCCACAAATCTCTTTTTATCCTCCTAAATGAGAAGTAGGAGATTCAGCCAAATGTCCTGGATTCTGTCCTCTGCAACTGGAGGCTTTCCAAAATAAATTTGTTTGCCCTAAATGCTATCAGGAGGTTCAAATCTTTTGCTCCTGAACTGGCTGCTGCCAAAATCCCTTTGGGAATTTTTCTAGCTTCAGTGGTCTCCTTGCTATTTCTCTTATCAAAAACTGACGCTTTGCTGGTGCTTGTGTAATGATGTAATTGATACATGGTGAGAGCTGGACGACCTGGGCTGGCATTTCTTGGCTGTAGCTGGCATAGCCCTGGCAAATAGGCACAGCCCACTTTGTCAGAAATTTGAATACTGAAGTTTGAAATTGTCAGAAACTTGAGTATTTGAAATACTGTTTTTAGACATGATGGGGCTGGTGGGCAGGTGAGCAGCAGGGAGAAAGCTGGACCCGTGGAGGAAGAGTAGGACGCGCTGTGGTCTGTTTGGATTTGTAACTTCATGTGAGCAAGAGCCCCTCAGTCAGCTGTTAACTTCAGCCACAGTCACCTAAACACGTGGAAGCTTGGTAAGAATAAGCTGAGCAGGACAGCTGTTTCTGTGGCTCCAGGGGATATTAGGAGAATCACAGACCGTGCAAATTGACAGAAATAGAACAAACAAAATGGAACTGTGGATAGCGGGGAAGAAGCCTTTCCGGAGAGTGGCCGTGCCTCACGGTGCTGCTGAATGCATCCTTGGGTTAAGGTGAACCTGCTTGGATTTGCAAAGGCTGTTTGGGCAGGTTCGCCTTCAACAGTTCATAAGGAAGGTGAAGGAAATGTGGGGTACAGGGAAGGTGCCTGTGTGGCTGGGTGGTGGGAGGTTGGTAACAGGTAGGAGAGGAGGCAGAGAGGTCAGCGGCCCTTGTCCCTCTGCTCGCTGTGGATGAAGGTGATCTGTGCTAAGCTGGGATGTTTGCTACCTTCAGAAATGATCTGGAAGTGAAATTAGTAGCGAGATACTAATTTTTGCTGATGATGTGAAGCTAATGATCGTTGTAAAAACACGGGCTGGCTCTGAAGGACTGCAGAGTGATCTGACAGGACCCGGTGAGCGAGCAATAAAATGGGTGGGTATAGAGTTGGTCTCATGGGGGAATAACAGCAATCCCAGCTTCATGCGTGGAAAAATCAGCTCAGCTGGTGTCTGCAGGCACAACACCGGTGGAATAGCAGAGCCCAGGGTGGAGGAACTGAAAAAGCAAAATGGAGAGCATCGTTGTGCTGTTGCCCGCAGTAATCGCTGCAGGTTTGCGTCTCCTGACGCTGTATTTCTGCTCTGGGAGATTTCGTGGCTTGGCCAATTCTGAGCTTGACTGATACTGTATTTTTATTTTTTTTCTTGGAAGGTATATGGGAATAGGACTTTCTGCTCAAGGGGTCAACATGAACAGGCTTCCTGGTAAGTTTTTTTTTTTTCTCTCGCTTACAGTCTGTGTTAAATGTTCATTTAAAAATAAATGATTTTTATATATAAAATTAATGAATGTGTGTTTCTATTAATAAAATGTCATGACTGTAAGTGTCTTTTGTCTGGGAGTTTCAGACTGTTGAGTGTCATCCTAAGCAGAGTTACTAGTATTGTTAATGTAGCCACGGTAATTTTAGCAGATAAGAATTAATGTTAAACTAACGAGTAACAGGTAAGGAGACGGTGAGCTTTCAGACACCTCAGCTGTTCTTTGCGTCTGGAAAACAAGTGGCAAAGTAATTTGATGCTTAATCTGTGTACCCTTGCGAACAAATTTATATTAAAGAATCCTAAAATGTTAAGAAAACTTGTGTCATGTTCACTCCGATCTTGTTTCCATCCTCCAACCAAAAAAGTGGAAGCATGTGACGGAGTGGCGTATCCAGTCAATACTGCTGCTTCCTTTTTTATTTAAGTTTTAGTTTAGCTTCTAGGTTGGTTAAATAGCTTCTTTTTTAAAAAAAATAAGTAATTAGCAATCTTTCTTTATAACGGTTAATAAATTGGGTATTGTTGATTTCTAGATTTGCATCCATGTAGTGACTCCTGTAGCAGGAATTCTTTTCAGTTGGGTTTGAAGCTGAGCGGTTGCTGTGTTAGAAAGTGAGTGTTCTTCAAGTGCCAGAATGAAGGACAGATGGTTCCCAGTGTTTTTTTTTTTTTTTTTTGGTCTTGAAAATGATTGATTTCTGGTGGAGTTGTTCTAAAGCTGAAATGTGTGTTCAGCCTCTGCTGTGCATCCCGGTATCTCCAAAGGAGAACGTCTTCTGAATGTCTTAAGGGAAAGAACTTCCTTAGGGGTTGCACTAGGACCCTTGTGAATTCCCTTGTCAGGATTTTCGCTGGTAGTTTGTATGTTCAGAGTTGAACATGCTTTTTACAAAGCTTTTTTTCTTCCTCAAATCCTCCGGTTGAAAATGTCGTAGCATTGGAGCAGAATCCCTGCCTGCTCAGGTGGTTCTGTAGCTCTGTTACAAATCTCTAAAATGTTTAGCTGTGTCTCCGAGGTTCTGCTGAGTCTGCAGATCAAGAAAAGGAGGCAAAGACAGCCAGGATCCTTGCGTGATTTCGGGGAACAGTCACTTTTCTGGTGGCCGTTGTTTTAATTGCAGATCTGCTGCTGCATTGTGTGGTGGGACAGCTGCATTGGCCTGTTACTGAAGAGGATCCTGGAGATCTCGGAATGCCTGAGGGAGCATTTGGGACCTCTTGCATTTTTAAAAAAGAAATTTCGGATACCGCATTACTTGATTAGCTCCATTGAAAATTTCACCAGTGATTTCACAGTCATTTTGCCACCACTTATGGTGTTTGAGTGACAGATGTCAGTGCAGCATGCGGGCCATCACAGATCTCAGCCACGTTCGAGATTTCTCAGTTTTCAGCCTCCTGCCCCTGTCTCCCCCCCGGTCCTCCCAGCCCAGCGGGATGTAGAAGATGAAGCGCCCGAGTCGAGCCCCGTTTTCTCTTCCCGTGTCTGGCTGCTTGGGAGAGGAGTTACTTGGCTGTGCAGGATGCAGGTTCTGTTCGGGATGCAGCTCCCAGCTTGTGCGGTGGGAAGGCGGATGGGATTGTCTCGTGTGTGGCTGCTGGCTGGGCTCTCCTTATCCTCGGATTATCACAGTTTATATAGAACAGTTAAGGGCTAACCTGACGAGGTGTGTCCTGAATGTCATAGGTGTGTTGTCCTGAAACTGAACTCTAAACTGCTCTGCCAGCCTCAGTTATTTCCATCTTTTTCCCCCCAGGAACTGCAAATTGACCAAACCGCTTCTGATAAACGACCTTAAAGTCTAAGAGCTACGAGAGCAGATTTTGTGGCTGCTGTGACTCAAAGTGCCTGTATACTGCTATTATTTCTGGAGTGTGTGTAGTGAATTTGGACTGTGGAATTCTTTTGTTTGAGTGGGAAAAAAAAAAGTGAACTTGAGACTTCAGATGGTGCTGATCTAGCAGTGAACTGTACAAATTTGATCCTATGAACCTGTTGTTTGTTTGATCACATGCAGATTATGCTGCCAAGAGAGATTCTGCAAGCGTAGTTAGGTCAGTCTCCTGCCATCTGTGTGAAATGAGATGCATGGTTCTGCCTTGCAGCTCATGAATTGTCTTCCTGGCTTTTGGAGAGTGAGTCTGATTTCATTTTTACATGATATTGCTCAAACAACTGGAGTTAGAAACGTGTGAGGCTTAGCTGTTGCCAGGTCCTTCACAGCAGAGAGTAAGTGAGAGCTCGCAGAGAAGTGATAGGCTTGGAGTCTTGGCTTGGCTTCATGTCAAAGTGTAATTTTAACTTTCTGTGACCTGAAATCCTGCCAAGTTTGCCTCTGTAGACACTTTCTTAATTCACTTCTGCTTTAACAGATTAACTTCTGCTAGGCATGCTGGCAGGACAGCGTGTGACGACTACAAGTTGTGTTCAGGAGCCCAAAGCCTGGTGTGGAAATTGGTCCTG
Source organism: Alectura lathami (assembly GCA_013399715.1). Taxonomy (NCBI): domain Eukaryota; kingdom Metazoa; phylum Chordata; class Aves; order Galliformes; family Megapodiidae; genus Alectura; species Alectura lathami. The sequence continues at coordinate 98,723 of VXAV01008037.1, read as the reverse complement.
GCTTCTGCCTCAAACTCTTCTCCCCAAGAACAAACACTTTGGCCCCATCAGGTTGCAAGTCAGGACATCTGTGCTTTATGCCAAGTTGATTTTGGCTTCAGCTGGAAGTGTGGCTGGGACAAGCCAAACATTCCCTGCTCTGCTCAAAGGCTTCTGGAGGCTCTGCTTTGCAACCCAACCAGCAGGTTGGAAATTAGTGAGGTGGTGATTTTTATTCTTACTATTTTTTTAATTGAAGTGGCAGCTTTTGTGATCCTGCTACATCTTGGCGATGGTTTTTTGTTAGTTTTTTTTTTTTTAAGACATTTAGAACATTTAGTAACAAACATTCTGCTTTGCACTAGTGGCTTTTATTCAAAAGGCTACTCACTTTTTCCCCCAGATTCAGCCTTTTATTGAAATGTCTGCTCACTTCTCTCCTCAGATTCAGCTTTTTTCACGTGCTCTCGGCATTTTGGTATCTGAGGATGAAATTGCACATTACAGCTGAACTGATCTAGCTCACCCTCATTAAAGGAGGGAAACCCAGTGCTGCCTTCTCCCTACCCCCAGCTGCACACCCCCCTTCTCCCCTTGTGCAGGCCCCTGGCTCTGGCACATCCTTTGCCAAGTCAGTCTGGTTTCCCCACCTGGCAGGACCCTGCTTGCTTCGCTGCTGGGCTGGGAACCTAGCAGGCTTCTTCCTTCACCGTTTGTGGAGCAATGCTTCTGCCTTTGCATGCTGAAAACAACACAAAAGAAACTTCATTNTTTTTTTTTTTTTTTTTTTTTTTTTTTTTTTTTTTTAGAACACAGCTGACAGTGTCAGCGGTTTGCTACAGGTTTCGCCTAACCTTCATAAAGCGCTCTGCCTGGCGGAGGTGGTTGTCCCGTGCACGTGTTCTTCACGTGTTCAGGTCCTCCGTGCTGCTGAGATGACAGTGCACTTGTCTTAGCTCTTTGAGGGTAACCCAAGAGGAGCACAGAGGCAGGAGGAGTGGTTCTCTGGGATAGCTGCGAGGCCTCAGTTCAGCCCGAGATGTTGTGGACCATACCCTTAGGCACGCCCCGCAGCAGTTTGTAAATCAGCGCAGATAGGATCCGACCAATCGCTTTCAGGGGCTTTAAACACCCTCTGGTTAATAACTGACCTGCCCTGCAGTGCGGCATTGCCCTTGTTGGTTGGAGTGCCAGCTTGTGCTCGCCACTGCTTTGCTGTATGAAACTTTGTTTTCCGCCATACCTGTGAAATTGGAAGATGCCGCTTGGCTTGTTCACTGCTTGTCTGCTTTGGGCTCCCTATTAGAAGAACAGGCTTTCCAATTCAAGAATGTTTATGGACCTGAGTTAGAGTGCAATCAGATGGAGCAGCATTAAGCTGGAGTACAGAAACTTGCTACGTACTGGATTTGGTTTCTGGGATTGTAATGCCTTAAGCCAGATCAGCGGCAGCAGAAGCGCTTGGTCCAGCTGTCCTTTGTTCAGCAAAGGCTCCTTGTGAAAGCCCTGTTTCTGCAGACATGCAACTCAAATGAAAATGAGCACTGCAGATGAAATCTTCCCCATGCTGCCCTCCTGTGCAACAGCCATCCGTTCACCTCCGTAAGCCACCGGCCTGATGAATGGGCTTTCCAGTTTGCTTCACTTGGAGATCCCTTCGTCTCCTTGCCCAGTACGTTTCTCTTGATGTTTGTAGACAGGACTTTATTTCTCATGAAATAAATGGGAAAGAAGGAGGGCATTGTTCCTTGTCATGGTTGGGTGTGGGATACCAGGGAGGCTCCATCCTCAGACATCGTCAAACCTCGATGTCACAACGCCAAGCAGCGCAACCTAACATCACGGCGACTCCTGCTGTGGGCAGGGAGTTCTGGCGGCAGGACGCCAGAGGTTCCTTCTAGGCTTTTATATTTTTTTTGGTGGTTGCTATGGCATCAGTGCTCTTCAAATGTGCCTAAAGAACTTTTATCCTTTCTGTCAGCTTATGCTTTGGGTGGCTGCTTTCTGTGACTCCAGTGATGGATGAAGAACTCCTGCAAAAGGGCTTACTCCAGGGGTAAATGTAATAATAATTGCAGAAGGTGGGCCCTCACCTCGTCTTCTGATGTGGAGCTGACTCAGTTATACGTCAGTCCTGCCTGACAGGTGCCTGTCTGAACTGGTCCTTCAGTACCTTCCTGGCAGCTTCCTCCAAGGCCAGCCTCCTGCTGGGAAGCCTTTCCTGGTGCCTAAGCGAAATATCCTCTGTCCTTTAACTCCATTGCTCTTAGATCATGTAGAGGTGGAGAGTGATTAATTATTTCTTACTTCTTAGGAGCTGTGTACATGAAGGCCTCTATCACTGCTTTGTGGTTTTCTCTCTAGACCAAACACCCGAGGCTCTTTACCCTGTTCCTATTTGTCATGTTTTCCTGATTTGTGACAACTGTTTTTGTCTTTTATGAACTCCATCCACTGGATGCAATCAAGCACCCATGTCTCAGTCCTTACAGTAAAATAAAAAGTTTAAAATTCAGAGCAAGTCCAGGACTGTTAACCCATGCTACAAACAAAGACAAAGGAAAATCCTTGCCAAGCTTTCACAGTCTCTAAGTCTTAAGTAGAAAAGGGGGAAAGGGACAGGCTCCGTGCTTAAGTGGGAAAAGAAGGACCTGGCCCCATGGTTTCTAGAGCAACCAGGAGAAGCCTTGGCGTATGGGGTTAAGTGTACGAACGCTACATGGCTCACAAATAGTGATTCAGTGTGCCTTCAAATCCTGCTGGCTAAACCAGCCTTTTGGATACCCAGCTTGATTTTCTATCTTTAGAAGTAATTTCTGTTAAGTTTATTTAAGGATTTATGCAGCTGATCAAGCTCTGTCTTAAAATGCCGTATGGTACGCGTCCTGCTGCAAAGCTCTTCTAGAACGATCCTTAAAAATAGTTGACCAAAGCGGTACGTGGGATTTTCATATGATGTCTTAGTAAAGTCGTACGCGGTGGTGCTTGCAGTCTGCTGTCTCTGTGGTAGCTGCACCTTCCACAGCGCGTCCTGGGACTGCGCGGCCGTTTTTAACGTTGGCTCCAGTCCACAGATGTGCCTCTTCCTCCACTGTTTCTAATATAGGCTGAGCTGTTGTTCTCTGACATAAATTAAACGCTGTTACAGTTGTTCTCCTTGAATATTGGAGTGTTACCACTGAGCTTACGGGCTGAAGGTCCTCACTACGGAGCCTGCGTGTCTTGTGATGGATTTTTAATATTCTCAAATATAATTTCTTTTACTTTTCTCCAGTTGAGCTATCAAAGGTTTGCTTTTAGTTCAGATGTAGTTTTAATTATGTTTCAGCTTGCTGATGCATTAGGAAGGCACCCAGGTGGAGGGGGAAAAAAATAAAAGAGAAACCAGCAGCAGAGCAGGCTGCTGACAGCCTGGAGGCCCTGTGTCAAGGCTGGGCGAGGAGCGTCAGGCTATGGGCAGGCGGCTTTTCCGTGCAGTGCACATGAGGCTGAAGGAAAGGTGTCCGTGGTCTGCTGCTGAAGTGTGTAGCATGATTCCTGCTCCTCCCCTCTACAATTATCCATGAGGAAGGCGTAATCCTGTAAAGAAGCACGGAGACTTTCAGGTTTTCCTCCCCCTCAACCCCTGTTTTGTTTTTAGCTGATGCCGTGGCTCTTTGTGGAGAGCTCCACCGCTGAGGTCTCCAAATCACTCAAGAATGGTCGAAGGTAGTCTGATTTCTTAGAGTGGTGCTCAGTGCAGGTTTGGTGCACCCTACCTGGCCTTGCTGCTCTGTGTTTAAACCTTTCCTCTCGCTAGCTGTGAATAGATTGGGCTTTTCAGGCATTTTATTTGTTCAGTGAGTATATTGATTTGAGAATAAATTTAATAGTGCCCAACTCTTTTGTTTTTTGTATGATTTGCGTATAGCTAACTGTACTGCACGTAAAGAATTTCATAAAGCCATCAGTTAGCACCTCTATAAGTTATAGAGGAGGAGGAGGATTATTTTTTGTGCGTCTGGCTAAGGAACATTTGTATGTCAAGGAATATGTAGGGTTGGAGTAAATGACAAACAGATGTGCGTTCCCCAGAGCTCCTCCCGGAAGCAGCCCCAGGCCGTAGTTGCGTGTGTGCTCCTAAGGCTGGCCGTGCCAGCTCCTGACCACGGGCTTGCTTACACCTCTGGTACCCTCTCATCTGTGCTAGCAAACTGGTTTGTGGGGCTGCAAGAGCGCTGGATCCTGTAATTGGGTTAACAATGCGGCTTGATTTTAGGGTTATTATTAACTTGGATCTGTTCTATGACCCAGTTGATCCTGCAGGTCGTGCAGGTTGAAACAACTCCTCCGCGAAGCTTTATTCTAAAGAAATGCCTTGGGTAGCAGTGGTCTGAGATTGCTTTTGACATAAACAAATACTCCTCTCACCCAAGGTACGTGCTGAAGGCTCTAATTAAAGCCTGAGCACAGCCTGCGATGCGCAGCAGCCCAGCTGATCGCAGCTGCTTGTCTGAAGGCACATCCCGCTGGGCTGCAGCCTGGCGTGAGGGCTGGGCAAGCCTGGCTGGCGGCTGGCTGCCTGCAGCTCTTCGCTTTTTATCTGCCTCTGCCTTTTCCCAGGTTGTCGCAAGATGATGCTGATGGCTGGGTACCTTTATTTCTGTGGTTAGTGGGATATTTGAACTTGGATTTTTTTTTTTGCGCCGAACTTTTTCATTTTGTCATGTAGTGAAGAAGTGAAGACAAGCAGCAGTGAAGTCATGTGCTTGTTCTGCTGTTGGTTATCTGATGCCGTGTGCACCAAATGATCAAGGGTTGAAGGGCTGTGAAGCTGGGGAGCTCAGAAGCTATCAGCTGTTATGAGGAGGGCTGAGTGCTAACAGTGGCTGATTGGAGAAATTTTGGGGCCAGATGCCTTCTAGCCAGTCATTAATGCCCTAGGGTATGGTGGGACGAGTGGGTCCGTGTCTCCAAGTGGGAGCCTTCTGGAAATTGTCTGCGTGAGTCCTGTGCTGGAACTGGGGTGTGTTTGGGAAGGGAATTGCCTGGTTGTGACCACATGCTGTGCTTTGGTTGACATCCTGACCTGAAAGATGTGCTCCAGGATCACGGTTAATGCACTCCAGCCACTAATAACCATTCAGGGCTAAGAATAAGAGGTAGCCATCTCCATTTAAAAAAAAAAAAAAAAAAAAAAAGAGGGGGCTCACAAAGTGGGGATATAGTGTCCAGAGACTGATGGAAGTTGATTTTCTTTCTCCAAATCCAATTTGGATTGTGCCAAATTGTGCTGCACTATGTGCCATTTACAAAAAGTTTTGTTTTTTTTTTTTTACGTCCATTAAAGAAATGGATGAGAAATTTGCCCCTCTTATAAGAAAACAGAGGGATTTCTTTTGAATGTGAGCTTTCAGATATTTTTAGTGTGAGAATATTTCTCATGGAATCAACTTTGTGTGTTCAGCGTATGTAAGATTTCATCATAGGAAAGTAATCTGAGAATTGTTCGTTTTCTGTTTATTCTATTTATAGTGCTTCTTTTCTAGTCTCTGCTCACAGTTCCGTGTGTTTGTGGTGCCTGACCAATGCACCACGAGTGCCCTGCTGCACCTGTGCTGAAGGATCGCAAAATGATCTCAGCTGCTTTCACTGCTGAACTCATCCTCATCTTGTTTTCTCTTCCTGCTGCTATAAGAGGCTTTATAAAAGCTTCTACGCATCTTTGTGAACCTTGTGTTTGGGGATTTACCTATCCGCTCCCCACTGAGGTCTGCCGAGCTCCACCTAACTGCTCTTGCCCTCTTCACCCCACGTAAGCTTTCTCTGTTTGCAGTCGGTTTGCTCAGACCTTAGTCTGCGTGTTGAGGTGACATTAATGTAAAGTCATTTATATCATATTATGATGCTGATGGTAACTACTGTGAGCACCTCTGGTAACTGCAGAAGTCAAATGTGACTTGTATTCATCTTTTGTTATCGGTATATCTTACAATTTTAGTACAGATTTTTTCTTTGTTATGATGTGTATACTGTTTTTTTTGGCACCCTGGTACAGACCTCTTCAAAGCTTTTCAGGATCTGACAGCATATCTCAGCTGTGGACAGGATAGCTTGTTTGCCAGTGCCCAGCAGCTTAGGAAACGTGAGCTCTCCTCTTGGGTAGGTCCTCACCCAGATCTCACCACCAACGCGTGCAGGAATTGCAGGGAATACATAAACTTGTGTTAGCTTGTGCCATTCTCTCTTTATTCCCAACAGGTGCGGGTTTTTGGGTTGTGCTTGGCTGCCCCTGTGCAGCAGCAGCCCACACCGACGTTCCCCTGCCCTCCTGTGCTCTGCCCGTTAGGTGTGCCCCCGGAATCAGGTTATCTTGCACGTAGCTGGGTACAGCTTGTCTAGGTGGGACGCGTTTTAAGGCACGAGCCTTCTGTGAGGAGCTGATACCGGGCACGGCATGGGGGAGGTGGGCAGATACCACGTCCACGCGGGGCTGGCCGCAGGGTGACAGCGTGGCGGTGATCGTCAGCTCCCTATCAGAGAGGGAGGGTAACAAAAACAGCTCCCGAGCCACACGGTCGGGGTAAATAACCCGAATTTAGGTTAGATTTAACCTCGTGCTTTATTTGTAGCTATTTACATGAAAATTGGGGCTGTATGAAGTTACTCCCTTTTTTTTTTTTTTTTTTTTTTTTTTGTTTTCCCCTTCGGACCTTCTTTAGTTCACATTTATTGATTGCCCTGCGTGCAGCCAGGAGAACTGCTGCCAGCCATTTGGTCTGGTTTTTATGGCAGTGGTGTTCTACTTTTTTCTTTCCTGCCCCTCCCTTTTTGATTTGGTCTTCCTGTTGGGACTAACTTCAGGGCACAAGGGCTTCAGATTTGAGTGTGAGGAGGCAGACTGAAAGCTGAGCTTCCAGTAACCATGCTTCACCCCGAAATGTCTGGGGATGTTAAACCACATCATTCAACCTGAGCAGCAATCTGTGCTTCAGGATGCTAACCCCAGGCTTGGAAGATTAATCAAGGAAAGTGTTTCCACTGGATGTTCGGTGCTAAGGCATTAATGTGGAGGAATAAAAAGTGATTTTTTTTTTTTTCAAATGATGTCACCTAGTTCTTAATGGAGAGTGATGGGATACCTGCATACCCTGAAAAAAGGAAAGACATGAGTAATATTAGGAAGCAATTCTTTACCCAGAGGCGGTGAGGCCCTGGCCCAGGCTGCCCAGAGCAGCTGTGGGTGCCCCATCCCTGGGGGTGCTCAGGGCCGGGCCTTGATTTCAGACCTGTGGGGACCATGGTCCGAAACACTTTTGTAGAAGCTGCCTGGCTCTCAGCTGTGCTGTCGAGCCCTTACTATCATGAAGTGTGCTTCTGCTGGAAGAGTTCTCTCTCAATAAAGCCTTGCATTTGTATAAAAATCTTTTTGTTCATCATTTTCTTACCTCACGAAATACCTTTTCAGGGGATGTTTTAATAGTAAGTGGGTGCTGCCTGCCTGCATTCCAGAATGAGCTCTAACATTGTTTCTGGCTGAATCATTCACCTGCTGTGCCTCAGTGTCCCTCTAAAGTAGCTTTTGCCCATCAGCTAAAAGTTGGCATATAAATGCAAATGTGAATTAGTTGGCATGATGAGGTTTGAAGCCTGTGTGCGTCATAAAAGCTGTTGGATAGAACTTGTTCTTTGCCCCTGCCAGTTTTTAAGCCAATGGCAATCCTCCTCTTCTGATGACATTTCTTCCCTCTGTCCTGCATTGTTTTGCGCCCTCTGACCTGTGCACTGCCGCCTGCCAGGGTGATGTGTCAGGGAATGGTACGGACGCAGTGGTGACCTGATCGTGCTGGAGAGCTTTTGGAGCCCTGCCTTTGTAGATAAACCAACCTGTTTTGTAACTGTGCTTTAATCAGGTTGTGTTCTTTACAAGGCAGTAACTGGCCTGTAGTATGCCTTGCCCTCAGCAGCACAGGGAGGACTCGATCATGTCCTGGCTCTGGCAGAAGATGTTCAGTCTGTCGCAGTTCTCTGATCCATCAGGCTTGTACGGCAGGAGGGTTGTTCTTGGTTGTGTTCTGTGGTGAGCTGCATGCTGAGTAATAGTGAAATGGATTCGTTAACAAGTCTCTGGGGCAGGTGGAACAGAACATTCTTGTTGGCTAGGTACTGCCTGTGCTGCAGCCATCCAGAGGCTCCTGGTTTTGTTTTCCCTCTTTATGAGTCAGTGGGTAGTGTCATTTTATATAATTAAGCATAGGCTGTGGTTTGGTGTTGTTTTGAAGCTTAGTTAGTATCTAGTAGCTGTCAAATGGTAAGAGCTGGTGATCTGGTCCACGCGTTGCTCTGCCAGATCAGAAATTTCACATAAAAAGGAATTTTCACAGCGTTACTTTGCACTTGTGCACATTGTGATGGGTCCAGCAGTTCGTTAGCGCTCGCGTTTTGTTTCAGCTCCCTTGCAGGTCTTTTACCTGTCTGTCTTAGATTCTTTTTGATCTTTGGGTCGCTTTGTCCTTTTCCTCCTTCTCTCTGTTACTGTAGGATAGGTGTTGCATTTTCTTTTTTTTTGTTTTTCCGTTGGATTCTTGCCACAGTTAGCTCCTTTTGCCATTAAGGTTTGGTCTGAGCTTTGTCTCTCTTACAATTGCATGGAATAGTCTCTGAGCCAAACCTACAGCCAGCCCTGCCAAAATCCATGCACTCTTTGATGAGCATCATCTGGTGTTGCTCTGTAGGGTCCCTCCTGGGCTGGGATGATCTGTTAGATCTGCTGGGAAGTGGGGTGAGCGGGAGGCTGCTGCACTGCGGTCCCTCGTGCTGCGCTGCGCCAGTACCTTGTACACAATTTGGTGTAAAACTTGCAAGGACCGCGCGACCTGACCACATCCAGTGCCCATAGGTAAGTGGGTTTGGGGGATATGGTTTTCCCCTGACATATTCTGGGCAGATGTCCAGGCCCTTGGATGCTTTAATGTGATGGCCACGCTGCTCTCCTGCAGCCGGTGTTGTGACTGCGTACGTGAGGCCAGGACCATGCCTCCCCTGTTCCCACCACCCCAGATCTATAGCGCAAGCCGCTGTGTGTGCTGAGCAACTGTTGTTGTAGTCTGGATGCTGAAACACAAGGATGTATTGCAACAATTATAGTTGATTTGATTCTTAAGCGTGGTTGAATGAAGAAAAACAAAGCTGTACCCTTGGTCTCACCCAAGCATCTGATGTTTGTGCAACTTGGTAAGGCATGGCATAAGGGCTATAAAACTGAACTACAGCTGAGATGCTGCAGCACCGCAGATGCTTCTTGGGGCAACAGGCTTTTCTTGAAGCTTTTACCTCCCAACACAGCAGAAGCACAAGGGTTTCCTCAAACCTTCCCCTTGCTAATTGCTAAATTCCAGCCACAGGCCCTGTATCCATCTCCACCCTCAGTATCCCATTCCCCAAGCACAAACAAGGTTTGTACATCTATTTCTGTTGTACTTTGGATTCAATAAATCTCATTGATGTTATTTTGTTTGTTTTGTTTCAGTGTGTTGGCCAAGTTCTTGTCTCTCTGTGGCTAGTGTTTGAGCTCTACTTGCCCTGGCATGGACAGCTGTGGGAATCCAGGCTTGCTGGCTAGGGGGGTGGGAGGAGAGGAGAAAGGCCATGGGGAAAGTACTGGACAAAGACGGGGAGGGGAGGAAAATGTGTTTCATTGCCTGCCCCAAATACAGAAGAGAATAAGTAGGTACAGGTAGAATTTGGGAAGATGCAGATGCTGCAGGGCTTCTGTGTAGAGCAGTCACTGCAGTTGTCCTGAGGAGCCAGCCTCTAAACTCTCACATCCCTCAGGGCACTGCAGACACAACCTCCCTATGAAGCTAGGTAGGAAACAGCCCACACGTCAGCGGTGCAGCTGGTCTGTCCGTGGTCTTTTTAACACTGGCAAGTGGCAAAGCAGGAGGAGTCGGAGGTGTTGGGATGTACCTTACTGGAACAGCCATTTTTCTGTGATTACAGGGCCTTGCATGCCTACCCTCTGGCATGGCATCAGAGGAGAGCTCGGCACAGATCCCCATGAATGTTGCCTCCCCAGGTTTTTTGTATTTTGTGCCCACTGGCCAGTCTGGCATGTTCAAAGGTTGATGCGCAGGAGGCTGTCATTAGTTTGCGTTCCTCTCTGCCCTCTACATGGAAGATGCAGCATGTCAGCAAAGGGATGATTAAAATATTTCTCTGGGTCATTTCCACTAAAGCATCCATCGCTGCTTTGCCTCTGTGTCATATGTGGCCTGGTGCTACGTGCTTTCGAGGCTGAGCAGCACGCTCAGTTCCCAGGTGTGATGTAGCAGTGATGTCTGCTGTAGCCAGTGCCTGCCTACCAAAGAGGTCCTGTGCGTGTTGCTGACACCCTTCAGATGGACAGCTGACATAGTGCTAAGGTCCAAATGTTATCCCAGCCCAGCAGGACCACCTTCCAGTAGCTGCTTTGTGAGAGCCTGGCCTCAGAAATAGAAGTTAAGCCAGTTGAGGGATCTGCCCCAAAAGCCCAAAGTGAAACAGGGCTGGTGTTGAATGGGCAGTGTGGGATTGGGCAGGTGGACGTAGGATGGTTTGGGAACACATTTCGTAGTGCTCACTCTCTTAGGAGTCAGCACTTAGGGGCTGATCCTGTAGCCATTGCATAATTCTAGCCTGCTTATCAAGCAGCACCAGTGGAACTTGCTGTTCATTTTTTTTTACTGCCTATTGATTGTCTGCCAAGAAGATCAACACATCTGCTATTTCTTGCAGGTGTTAGCAAAGAACAAGAGAACTGTGCTAACTGAACCCTCCAGCCACACCAGCTTACTAGGTCTTAGAGCACAGCATATGGACCTTTGGAGGTCCGTGATCTGCTCTATGGAGGAAAAAGAAAAGATGGTTCTTACAGACCTGTAACACAGGGTGTTAGTTAGCAGGCAGCAGTGCCTTTGCTCGAGGTCCCATTTGTGCAAGGCATGTGCCTCCAGAACAGCAGATCACGGGTTTGATCAAGACAGGCTAGTGCTGATAGAAAGGCCTGTGATCTGAATCGTGGTGTAGAGGGCAGCGTGCGCGTTACGCAGGACGGAGCATCTGCTGGGCTTCTGCCCAGCACCCTCTGCTGCCTGCTACACGTTGTGTAAGAAGGCTGCTTCACCTTGGCGTCCTTATGATACGTGAAGCTTGAGGTGGTTTCTTAGAGAAGACCATTCTGTCTGTTCTATCCAGGAGGAGCTTCACAGGACAACAGCTGGCATGATTGTTCATTGACTTCTTTCTGCATGAGAAGGGGTTGCTGCGTCTTCTGCTTAGGTTTCAGAAACGAGTCAGGGAGCAATGGGTGAGGGAGCCTCAATGTCTGACTTAGACAAGTCCGTGGGAGCACTACTGAAGGGCAGATGTAATGGATGTGTGGCGAAACAGGACATGGCTGCTGTGAAGGGGAGCCGGCAGGCACGTGGAGATGGCCCTTGGGCTGCCATCTTTGTCTTGGAAGTCCAAAAGGCTTCTGAGAAGTTCCCTTGGTAAGGTGGGGAGCCGGAGCGAGCGGAGGCTGAGGGGAGACGTGCCAAGGGTGGTGTCTGAATTGTTTAAACTGAGGAAAGAGACGAGGTGAGTGGTTCAGGAATGACTGAGCAGTGAGGAGACAGTTGGTGGAGGACACTGAACTCTGCGGGCAGCGAGGCGAAAGGTGTTGGAGAGGAGCCGTGAGACACGGCCTTGTGAGGCCGGGCACGCGGGCAGCGAGCTGGCAGGTGAGAGTCTGCACGGGGACAGTGTCGTCTCTTCACGGGCAGGAGTGGTGATGCACTTTGGGCTCAGCGTGACCCTTTAGGTTACACAATAGCTTCGTGGAAACATCAGTGGTAGAGAGGATAATAAAGGGGAAAATGCTGGGATTAACTCGCAGAGGGCTAGGGAACAGCACAGAAACCAGCTGTAACGCGCTTCCCTTGTCTGTGGTGCACCTGCATCCCCATTCTGAAAAGCAGCCCTGTAAATCTGGAAAAGGTCCAGATGGCAATGGTCAGAAATGCAGGGAACAGCCGAATAACAAGGTCTCATTAGCCTGGAAAAGGGATGATTACGGGGGATTTTATAGAAGCCTATATAATTATGTGTATTCTGGGGAGATACACAGTTTGCCATCTTCCCCAGTGCAAGAACTACAGGGTATCAAACCCGAATAGAAGGAGGCTGGTTTCACACAGCTTGCAGTTATGTTATGAAGCTCCTTGCTGCAGGCTGCTGTGGCTGGTGTGAGTGTTTGTGTGTACCTACAGGAGGACTGGAGAATTTCACGGAGAGAAAATCCTTTGAGGAGCACTAAAGGAACAGAATCTCCATCTGGCTCCGTGTGTCTGTGCTGCAAACAGTTGGAAAGGGTTCAGTAAGAGCACGTCCTGTGTTGTGCTCTCTCACAGGCAACCACTTCTGGAACAGGATACGTATCTAGGATGACCCAGTATCCCGTATGGCCATTCATTTTAAGAACATGCAGATAATGTCACACCTCTGCCTGCTGGGTCACACCAGCAGCAGCTGGAAGCACTTCAGTGAAGGTGGTTGAACTGTCAAGAGGATTTGCAGACATGAGTGTGGGGAAGACACTTGGGAAGTCTCCTTCAGCCCTTATTGAAGTGTTAGGTTTGTACAGGAAGAAGCTCTCGAGGAAGCAGAGCCTTGAGTGGTGAAGCGGGAGCCAAAGAAGGGGTTGTAGTATCATGGACCCGTTGCTAGGTGGCGATAGTAAATTGTCGGTGATGCAGAATAGTCCAAGTTTGCAGCAAGTGTTCTTGCGCTTGGAGGATGTGAGGAGTTCGCACGTGACGAGTTATTCCCTGCTCCGCTGGTAATCAGAGGTAATGCCAGACATCTTCTGGTAGGAGGATGCCATTTAAATTAGCAGGCCCAGATGACTTTGACCTGGAAGTATTAGAAGTGTTGATGATTGTAAATTAGAATGCTAAGAAATTCCAGAAGGGTGGCTGAAGTTTGCCGCTGCTGGGATGACATGTACGTTGTTACCCTGATGTCGATCCTGGAAAGCATTTTAGAAACGCTGATACATTGTTTGGTTAATAAACAACTAAAGGTTAGGCATGTAATTAGCGGCACCCGTGTTTATGGCGAGTACAGTAAGTTCTCTCAGAGAAATCGTTCTTTTTTTTTTTTAGGATGACCGTGGTGATTTGATAAAGCCGACAGCCTCGATTTGATGCGCTTAGCGTTGTGTTAGGACCAGATCCAGCACTACTCAAATCTGAGTTGAAGTTAGCCCTGTACATCATCAGCAAAGTGCTGAATGGGCGAGACTTCCCTAACTGATAGCGTCAGTGATTGTCAGTAAGGGGGTGGTCTGAAGATCAAGCTTTTTTCCAGGCGCTGTTGCATACATACCAGTTTTGACACTGACCTCAGAGCCTTTACTCAGTAACTTCTCACTGGAGCTCATCTGCCTTTGGTGGTACAGCAAATACAGATTTTACAAAGCACACAGGAGTGGGAGAAACTTTACAGTGGGACCACAGTGGTGATCTGTGGGTAATGGAGCAGCAAAACCTGTACTTCGTATTTTTATATAATCTCTAGCGTCTGCATGGGCACAAACCTTGTGTGGAATTGCTCTCACAGCTGGGCACAACTGCATTTCACACGTTAGCCTTACCTAGTGCTTCGCGTGGGTATGTGAGCATCCGCCTACTTAGATGCAATTGCTGCAAAGTTGTGTGCAGAAGAGAGACGAGTTTGTGTGTTGTGTGATTAAGTGGCTTAGGAGATAAACTGATGAGGGTTATCAGCTGACGTTCCCAGGCTGTTTCCTGGAGAGGTTATGAATTTACACGCCAGTAACAGGTCTGTGTTTGGGGAGGATAAAGGAGTGGATCAGCAATAGAGGCCAGCAGCAGAGGAAGTACAAGGGATAGTGGCAAGGAGGCATACTGATATTTCAGTGAGATTTTTACTGGAATTTTGGCAGTAAGCCCTAGAGCCTCTATCACTCTCTCCTTTGTTTTTGGCAACCCAGTTTGGCGTCGTTTTTGAGCTTGCTGAGGGTGCTGTCTCTGCTGTTGTCCCTGTCCTTTAGGAGGACGTTAAACAGGACTGGTGCTGGTGTCACAGTTTGTTTGGAGCTGCTCCAGGGGGGGAGAGAGCTAGCAGCTGGGATGTCCGTCTGTCACTGGGGATGTGTGGGATTTAGCAGGGGGAATTATTTACTAGGCTGTGATTTGCTAGGAGTCCTTCACAACTTCACTTCCAGACTTTGCCCTGAGGTCCGTGTTTCAATCTTGCTCCGTTCCATGACTTTTCTCTCGGCATTGCTGCAGTGTGGTGCAACAAGTTGGGGGCGTGCACTGAATGTTTCACGCTTTTCTGAGAGACTGTGAGGGTGTGGGTCCTCTGATGGTGCCCCATCCCTGGGGGTGCTCGAGGCCAGGCTGGATGGGCCCTGGGCAGCCTGATCTGGGGGTGGCAGCCAGCCCACGGCAGGGGTTGGAGCTGGGTGTGTTTTAAGGTCCTTTCCAACCCAAGCCATTTGGGATTTTGTGGTTTTGTGCCCCCCTCTGGGCTCTGCAGCATACTAAAGCTTTTTTTACCTTTACCTAGGATATGTATGCTTTCTACCTTTTAACCCATCTGCCCTCCTGGTCGTTCCATTTCTTCTGTAGTTTGACCCTGTTAGATTGACTTTATGGCAATCTGTTACTTTTCACAAATGGCAAACGATGTGTTGTGATTGATGTACACTGATTTCTTATTGGCCACTGGTATGCAAAATGAATATTGGAATGAATCAGGAACGGGAACCAAAATTGGAAATTGCCCACCAGAAAATTGCGTCTCGAAAGCTGTAGTTGCCAGGTTGTTCTTCTAAACTGCCTTCGCTCTTGACCTGTTCCTTTGTCTGTCTGCAGGATGGGATAAGCATTCTTATGGGTACCATGGTGATGATGGGCACTCCTTCTGTTCCTCGGGGACGGGACAGCCCTATGGCCCTACATTCACAACTGGAGATGTGATCGGTTGCTGTGTCAACCTCATCAACAACACCTGCTTCTACACAAAAAATGGCCACAGCCTGGGTGAGTAAAGAAAGTTGTTCTCAGGACGAGGATGCTCCTGCCCTGCTCTTACTGCTACTTACTCTAATACATGTCGTGTGCCACATTGTGGGTAAGATTTAAGAAACGGGAGAGAAGAAGAGCGCCCAGCAGCAGTCAGGGGTTGTAAGTTGGCTCCAAGACACTTCCAGCAGGTGGAATGGTTTCTGTGCTGCTCAGTTTAAGCAGGTCAGGAGTGCACCCCCCAAGTCCTGCTCCTTTCTTCTGCTACTGCACACCTTCTGGGAGGCTGGGTAAGATAGCTAATGGCAGGGCAACAGGGAAATAAAGAAGTGGGAAGTTCAGTTGTTGTTTTATTCAAATAACTGCAAGGCTGCTTTACCAGTGTCATCGCTTTTAAAGGGACTTGTCCATTCATAAGCCTTAACACATAGGTCCATGTATTCCCAAAGACAGATGTTAATTCAGCATAACAACTCTTACTTAATCACTGACCTGTAATTTGATTTATGCCACAGCCATCCTAGTAGTTCTCCTCAAGTTAAGGACTTCAGGTTTTTGTCCAAAAGAATATTCACAGATGTTTTCCAGGCATCCATCGTATCTGTTTTTCTAAAATAAAAAGTTGTGTCTGCTTTCACCTGAAGTATCTGTCCCTTGGATGATGTATTCTCCACCTTGGGTAAATTCTTTTTTTTTTTTTTTGTAATATAAGACAAGCAGTAAATTTTGATATGCTTATCCGACTTTTTCCACTGTAATTCATTTGGTTTGTCAGGGGGCAAGCACTCCTTTCCTTTGCTTCTCCTTGCTGAATCCATAGTGAAGAAGCAGGTAGAGAAATACCCGGTCAAAAGAGTTGCCAGGAGAGAAGTTGTTTGGGTGGCTGGCTGGGCTGAAGGAAGGAGTAGGTGCGGGGTGCATTATGTGCCTGGAAAGTGTGCGATTTCTGGTGAGTTCTTGATAAGAAAAATACAGGGCTCCCCAGTACCAGAGAGAGATGGAGCTACTGGAGAGAGTCCAGCGAGAGGTCACGAAGATGCTGAAGGGACGGGAGCAGCTCTGCTGTGAGGAGAGGCTGAGAGAGCTGGGACTGTCCAGCCTGGAGAAGAGAAGGCTCAGGGGGGATCTTGTCAATGTGTATAAATATCTGAAGGGATGACGTGAAGAGGGCAAAGCAGGCTCTTGTCAGCGGTGCCTAGGTACAGGGCAAGAAGCAGTGGGCACAGACTGGGGCACAGAAGGCTCCCCCTGAACACCAGGAAGCATTGTGTGCTGGGCAGGTGGCGGAGTGCTGACACAGGCTGCCCAGAGGTTGAGTCCCTGTCCTCAGAGATCTTCAGAAGCCATCTGGACGTGCTGGGCACAGCTCTGGGTGCCCCTGCTGGAGCAGGGGATGGACCAGATGGCCTCCAGAGGTCCCTGCCAGCTTCAGCCAGCCTGTGATTTTGTGAAAGTAGCAGGCTGTGAGGCTGTGTGGTAGTTACATCAAAGATATGGATCTGAAGTTCTTCTGGAAAATGGTTTCCAATTTTCCTCTGATTTCATACCCACCGTTCGTTGATTTGTAGGGGGTGATTGCCTAGAAATGAGGCACGTGGCTTCCCAGAAGCTGGTCCAGATGCTTTGCAACACATTCAGGTCACCAGTCCCAAATGGAAAAAAAATGTATCTGAGAAGCACGCTGAAGAGTTACTCAGAGTTAAGAATGTTTCTTTAGGAATATGATTTGGCTTCTTTTTTGAAATTACTATTTATTGGCCAAATTGTGTGTGATGCTGGACGACTTCTAGTGAAGACCTCTGGTTTACTGCCTTGTGAGACCAGTCACTGGCTGGATTATTCTAAATTTAACTCCATCTGTGAACATTGCCCCTATCAGTTCTGTACTGCGGAGACAAGTAGAGGTGTGAAAGCAGCAGCTGCTGATGTAGGACAGGGGCTGTTACGTTCTGTGATGGCTGTAGTCAGAGAGGAGAGGCCGTGGGGTCAGCAGAGCCAGTGACTGAAGCACCAGGGAGCCATCGGTCGTCCTGGCCCCCGTAAAAGCTTCTGGAACATTTTCCTGTCTTTTTACAAGAACAGAATGAAAACCTCAGCCAGGAAGACTGTTATTAATGTCGAGTAGTGTATATTTTTGCTATTGATAAAGAACTATAGCATTAAAGAGAAGTGCTTCCTGCTGAATGCTGACTAGGGTGTGCCTGAGGCCCGTAAGGCCCCAGAGACCAGCTGTGGGCTGCTAGCAGCCTCTGGTGGGCACGGAGCAGAGGGTGTGAGGGCACGTGGGGCGGGTGCGAGCAGAGGAACCAGGACCAGGCAGGAGTAACGGTTCATTTGAAAGTCAGTGCCCTTTCTGCACTGGTGGAAGCACCTCCAGGAAGATCTTGAACACTCCGTGGTACTTAATGCTAGCCTGAGGATCTCCTTTGTGTGTTTTGTCAACCCAGGATTTACCAGGAAGGGGATGAATGTGCTTTTCGGCTGGTGCGCCCTGAGTCAAAGTCTTCAGCTGCTGAAGCTGTCTCTCTCTCCTCTTAGGGCATGAGGTCACTGTGTAGTCCTGCTGCAGACAGCAAAAATACTCATGGACTGCTCAGCCCCTTTTTGATGGCAGCCTGGCAGCAGCTTTCACAGCCCTGCCTTTGGGATTTTACTTTGTCTTGCTTTTAGTGGAAATTCTGGAGCTTTGTCTTTCCCTAAATGTAATATTCTCTCTTCACCATTTCTTTTTCCTCCGTTTCGTCTGTTATTTAGATACCCCACCTTTGTTTTCCTTCCAGTTTTCTCCTGTTGCTTAACTGTGATCTTCCATTGTCTCCATACTTTTCCATTTTAATCAGATCCATCAGGAGCACTGTGTAGGAAGTGTTTTCTTGGCCATCACAATTTCTGGATGTTGTCGTTGGAGCTAGGTCTTGAGCTGTGTTTGGAGGCGTCACATGAAAACTGTTTGACATCGTATGTAGTCTTAATTCTCTGTTCTGGAAAATGCCTTGAATGTCCTCTGGCTGCTAATGAAATGCTTTTGACAAGTTCTGAGCAGAGTTGTGGCAACAAAAAAGATGATGTGATATGGCTAGAAGTGTGGTGAGGGGGAACTAGGAGCAAAAGAGGGAGAAATGTGGGGCTCTAGCCATTAAACTGGGATTAGTCTTGGATGTAGGAAACGATGAGGGAGTGTGGCTGCTGCAGGTCTCTGTGGACGAGCTCGCTCAGGGACTGATGTGTGAGTGTTTCAGATCTCAGACTCTGACAGCAGACTGAGGTAAATGGACCGGCAGGGCTATAAAAAGAGCATGCAACCCCCTGAAGTCCTGGCATAGAAAACGTCCTGCGGTCTGTCTGAATTCGGGTGCAGGTGCTTGGAAGGACCGAGTTAACCATTTCACCACCAGTTTAGAGGTGAACAGGAACGCTGGTGTAAATGAAGAAACCTGTCACAGACACCCACACATCCTTCCCAGCCTCCCCGTTTCAACAGGTTTGTCCTCAAACTGAGTTTACAGAGAACAAGAGCATTGAGAGGCTGAAAACAAGGCTTCGTAGATGAACCAAATTTAAAATGAAGGGAAAATAGCAAATGCAGCCGCAGCCTGGTCTCTGTGTCAGAGCAGGTTTACCCAAGTGGCTTGGCTGGATGGTGACTGTTTCCAGGAATGTGTAGAGCTATGTGGGCATAATAGCGCTTCTCAACAACTTCATGGGCTTCAAGTTTCATGGGCTGCTATAATCTGCTCTTTGATGCCCAGCTTGCTGAATATGTTGTCACCCACTTCAGTCCACAACTTTAACTTCATTTATAAGTTAATGCCTGTTTATCACTGCCTTGATGATCGGGTTGACATCACTGGCCTAGAGGAGAGCCTCTTCACACATTCGCTCTTGCTTCGTGACCTCCTGAGATGTCCAGTTCTTTTGTCTTTAAATTTGAAATGTTTGTTATTTTAAATTGGATCCGGGCTTCGGAGGTGCTGCAGAGAGAGAGTGTGGTTTCAGACTGAGCTGCCTAGTTAGAGCTGTGATTCTTTTGCTTTTCTGCTGTTGACTTTGTTGGATGCAGGTATGTAGCAGTACAGGTTCAGATATATTTGTGCAACAGATCTGTACACTTACAGCATTTTATTGGTCTTCGTTGCATAATAGAAGGTGCTAAACATAGAAATGCCTTAATTTAAAGGCAGTGCAATTGATTGATTTGGAGAACCATAGAGCAGTTTGCATTTGGAGGATCTCTGGAGGTTGTGCATTCACCTCCCTGCTGAAAGCAGGGCCAGTGAGGTCAAGTTGCTCAGAAACTTGTCAAATTTTTACTGTCTCCAAGAACAGAGATCCCTGGGGGGCTTTTCTGGTCCCCTGACTTAGTGTTTGACCGCCTTCATGCTGCCTTTTTCCCTGCCTAATATCTGATCAGAATTTCCCATGTTGCAACTTGTCTTTTTTCCTCCTATCTCCTATTATCATGCATCTTTGAGGAAAGTCTGCATCCGTCTTTTCTGTACCCCCCATTACTAGTTGAGGGCAGTAGTGTCTTCCCTAATGTTGTTAAGACTCAACAACCCCTTTTGCCCTCGCCTCCTTTCATCTTGTTGTCCTCTGCTGGGCTCCAGCAGAGGGACTCTTCAGCTGCTTTTGCTGAGATCTGTGAGGTTTGCACTGGATCTTTTCTGCAATTTGTCCTCCAGCATGTTGTCCACGCTCCTGTTTGGTCTGTGAGCCTACACCTGTTGTCCAGGTCATTAGTGAAGACGTTAAACTCAGCTGGCCCTAGCATCGATCCCTGGGGGACTGCGCTTGGATTTCTGCTGCTGAGCCTTCATTCCTCACAATCCAGCCAATTTTCTGCCCGCAGATAGCCCGCTCACAAGTTGTGTGTTGGCCCATGTGCTGGAGGCAGCCACACTAGTTTTCCTGGGTAGGCTGGGCCACCTTTAGCTCTGGGCGATGCTGGAGGGCGGGGGAGGTTAGCCTCATGTTATTCTCAGCCGGGTATTCAGCATCACCTGCATACGGATCCATAATTTTTGTCTCTCCCCATTAAATACTCCCGACATTAATAACAGAAAACGGTGCCCTCTTGCTCTGACACAGGCTGTGGTGCATTTCAGTGCAGCAAAGAAGGGACTGTGGCACGGCTGAGGGGGGGACATGTGTTAGAGCTGGGCCTGCTGGTGTGGAGGTCAGCCTTCCTGCGGCTGGGAATGGAATGCAGGAGCATGTGTGGGTTGATTGCAGCTTCCAGATTGGCTCCTGAAGCGTTAGCTTAAACCATGAATTAAGCTCAGCCTGATAAGGTGAACAGTGCGTCGCAACAGGGTCCCATTCTTTCTCAATAGTGACTGCTGGGCCTCTCTGTCTTCTCAGCAACGACATTTAGCCCAGCAGAAACAGATCCTGCTGCAAGCAGCTGTGATTTCCAGTAGGTTTTGCTCAATATCTCTTCTCACAAGCCAAAGTAAACAAAAAGGGAAACCGTACGCCTTTTTTCCATTGCTCGTATTTGGAACTGTAGCGGCATCGTGGAGGATGAAGCTGGTCTTTGCACAGTATTTCCCAGGCGCTCCAGGCTGCAGCTTGGTCCTGTGGCCATGCCCCAGCTGTAACGCAAAGCGTTGGATATCCATTCCCTGACTGGCTGGTAAGAAATGAGTCTGGAAAACTAGCTCCGTCACAGTAACAGAGGGAGAAGCAAAGCAAAGAGGAGCTGCTTTTTGGAAATCTCAATGTTAAGGAGAGATTTCTGAAAAATTTAGGCTTTTCCATAAACCTTTATCCAGATTAAAAACCTTGCAGAGGAGTGGGTTGGGGAGAGAAGTTGCTTCTAAATATGACAGGTGGTGAAATGCAAGGTCAGAGATGGGATTTAATGGGATGCAGTAACTTTTTGTAGCATGATGTGGATGTTGCCAAGCAGGGAAAAAATCCTTTGTCTTTTTAATTCTAATATTTTTCCCCCCACAGGTATAGCCTTTACAGACCTCCCTGTAAGTACACCTATTTTCAGTATTTTAACTAAGAATGCAAACAGAAGGGAGGGGGAAGAGTGTGGGGGTGTGAATTTTTTTATTTTTTGTGGTTTTGTTTGATACGTGTTTAAAAAATGGGGACACACGTTGTTGAATGATGTGGATGCTCCTTCTTCTGAAACTTCGTAATGCTGTGCTAGCATGCGGGCTGCTCACATGCCTCCTCCGACCCCTCACCACCTCTGGGAGCATGTCACTTCTTCTCCTGGAATTCAAGCCTGGATTCAGACTTTGTTACACGTCGCTGTCTTCCAGATGCAGTGTCGAGAGCGGGGAGTCTGTGTGCAAAGTCACCGGGTAGCCTCTCGCGTTCTGCCGTCAGAGCGCAGAAATGCCCGGTGACTTATTCTCAGCTTCTGCCTCTCTTGCCCAGGGCACCCCTCTGTCCTGCTGTTCCGTGATCTCACCAGATAATTGTTACAGGATCTCATGCTTGTTTGTCTGTGTGTCCCGTGCAGAGGAGATTCTGTTTTAATGTGAAACTGGAGGAAGGTCTGGTCAGGAGTTTTCCTGGGATCCTGTGTATTCCGTAGTAGGATATAATTCTGGCCCTTCTTGGTTGCTCTTCTAGGTTAGTTAAGGTTACTTCCCTTTCCTGAAGAAGGGAATCCCAAACTCAAGATGGAGTTTTAATTTAATTATAACAACTATTGCCAGAGAAGTCTTGAGGTACTACGGAACACGACAGTCGTATAACTTGCAGGTGATATTTTTCACTTGTTACAGCACCGTGATCCAAGCAGGAGCACAGTATGCAGTCATTTCAAGGTACAGCAGAGAAAACATAGATGACGTGCAGTTCTTGGTTCTGGCCCTGTTACGTACCTGGTGACTGAAACCCCCCCAGCGGGGGCTGTAGGCTGAAAGCTCTTGCACTGCAGTCTGTGTGATGCTGAAGCTCACTGTAGCGCGTATCAGTGAGAGGGTGGCCAGGTCAGCCCCATTGCTTTTCCACCTCTTGAGCTGACATGACTTTTAGGGTGATTGTGTTGACATAGCAGTGAGACTCCACCAGGAACAAATTTGACCCTTCAGCACATTACCAGCCTAGTAATTGTATCCTTGAAATCTGTGTTGCAAAATTCCCTTTCAGAGGCAAGTGATGAAGCCAGTATTTTGCAGTATTCGCAACAGCAGGGAGTTGGAGTGGAAACTAGGAACTGAAAACCACATTTTCTTCTGATAATCCTCACACACAGCAAAGCATAATTGCTTCCGCTTGTTCTGTATTTCGTTTCCCTCGGCAGAGTGTTTCCATTTGCTCAAATTACGTTGGTGGGAAAAAAAATGCATGGGCTGAACTTAAAAAAGAAAAAAAAAGAAACAAACAACAAAAAAAACTGCTTGCAGATAGAGGTGAAGGTTCCACAGGGGAAAAAAGTGTTAAGTAGAAGGGCCCAGAGCGAGATGGAAAGGGCACAGGGGGAGGAGAAGGTTTAAAAAAAACAAGTCAGGAGGAGCTGGGGGGGTGTGAGCAACTGGCTGTCAGCATCAGAGGGACAAGGCAGTCAGAAGTCTGAGGGGAAGCGTGCCTGAAGACGGAGGAGCATCTGCCAAGGTAGTGTGCTCTAGGCTGATGTCTCCCTGTGCCCGGCAGGGTGGTGGAGGCACGTGTAGTTCCCAGCACACAGAGGGGTCACATCCTGCGTGTCAGAAGTGGAGTTTTAACTCTGGGATGACTGGAGACAAGCTGAGGGTGGGCAGCTTCCCCTCAAAGATGAACACACCCCCAGGTGGCTGAAAAACAGGTGGTGTGGTGTGGGTTGGGTTTCTGTCTTCTAACTCCTCGGTGTTCTGGGAGTCTGCTTGCTGGGCTTGGAAATCCTTTAGACATAATGCCAAAAACTGAGGAAGGCTAAAATACAGATTGTGGAGAAGATCTGATCCCTCGCTGGAGCCAGTTCCTTGTCACCTGGGTTTGAAAGAGAGGAGAGACTGACTTCAGAAATGGCATTTTCCTCAGGTAGCTCCTCCTTTATAATGCTGCCTTTTGCTTGCACACCTCAAGGCACAGCGACTGCCGTGGTGTGAGAGCGTGAAAGCAAGAGGTGTGCTGAGTCAGCAGGGATGCAATCATCCCAATTTCAGATGCCAGTTCCCAGCCTGTATTTGTTTAGGGCTTCACTTTTTCCTTTGATGCTTGAGATTCCAGGAAGGTACAGTGTCAGCCACGTGCCCCTGAAGCAGAGGAGCCAGGTACGAAGATGTCCAGAGAGAGTTGGTGGGGGCTGGAATGTGGCTGTGTGCAGTCCCACGAGAGGGGCTGGGAGGGTCAGCCTGGCGCGTGTGTTGAGCCCTTCCCACGGTGAGAAGTCTGTTTCTGCCAGGTCTTGGCAGCCTGTTTGGTGTCGGGGAGTTGTACTGCTGCCGTAGGTCCTCATTGTTGCTGGAGCTGCAGTTACGCCGTGACATGGTAACACTGAGGGTGTTTGGCTGGGCTAATACGCGTGGCTTCTTCTTCCTCTTAATGCC
This sequence comes from Alectura lathami, assembly GCA_013399715.1. Classification (NCBI taxonomy): domain Eukaryota; kingdom Metazoa; phylum Chordata; class Aves; order Galliformes; family Megapodiidae; genus Alectura; species Alectura lathami. The sequence continues at coordinate 75,196 of VXAV01008037.1, read as the reverse complement.
ACAGCCCACAGAATAATAGAATCCTAGAATTTGGGCTGGAAGAACTTCTGCAGATCATCAGGGCTAACCTCCTGCTCTCTGCAGAGCTGATGTCAAAGCTACAGCAGGTTGCTCAGTGCTGTACCCAGTTAAGTTTTGAAACTCTCCACGGACAGAGGTGCTGCAGTCTCTCTGGAAACCTCTTCCAGTCCTTAATGATGCTCAAAAGGAAGAATTTCTCCTGTATGTCCCATCCGACCTTCTCTGGTTACAACTTGTGCCCATTGCCTCTTGTCCCTTCACTGTGCGCCTCTGAGGAGAAATCTGTTTTCCTCTTTTTTACCACCTCCCTTCTGAGAGTGGAAGACTTGCAGGCACATTTACGTTTTGGCCTTCTGTTCTCCAAGCTAAACCTACTTCCCTCAGGCTGTCCTTGTGTGCCATGCGCTCCAGCCCTCTACACATCTCAGCAGAGCTCTGCTGGACCCAAACCCGTCTGTGGTGTGGAGGGGCAGCCGGTACAACACTGCAGAAGCAGCCACACCAGTGGAAGGGAGAGGTAGTCACCCCCACACCGCATGCTGGCTCCATTTTTGCCGACGTGATCAGGATTCTGCAGATTTCCATCTTGTAACAATCTTAATACCTTTAGTAAGAAGTAAACATGGGTTCAGCCACGAGCAGGACACCGCAACCAGGCACCTTCCAGGCTTTAATTTCACCGTGTGCTGCACTACATCGCTGTGCCTTGCCCAGTGTCTGGTTGCTAGCAGTAGCAGTCTTCGGTGTGTTGGAGCAAAGTGACAAAAAAGGACACCAAACAGCTCATGAGTGCCATGAGATTTCTTCCCACGCCCTGCAGGCTCTTAAGTCAAGGATTAATGCAGCTTGCTTGTGTTGCTAACAGAAAAGTAGTTTGTGCTGCAGAAAAGTAACATAACTGTGAATGGAACATGCTCTCAAAAATGTGACCCAGAGGGAGAACCAGTGTCTTTTTGGATGCCTTTTCTCTTTTCTCCGCAGTTAAGAGGGCTCAGAGATGCAGTTTGTATCCATGTGCTTATCATTAAAATAGTCTGAATGCAGAGAACCTCTGCGTAGACTTTCACCCCCCTCTTTAGTTACATCATCTTCTGTGGAATCTGGATTATTAGCCGCATTTTAGAGGTATTTTCACAACGACAGGCTTTCTGTTTTCTTGGCATTTCAGCAGGGGACAGTGCATCCAGCTGGATCAGTATGCGTGTTCTTAAAATAAAATTAATCTGTCAGTAGTGGAATTTCTTGTGTGGATGGCATGCTGCCCTGGGATCATCAGGCTCCTAACTGAGAGCTCTCTACCATCCCTTCGCTTATCACCAGAGATGTAAAATACCCCGATAGCTGCTTCTTGTCAAGGAATAAGTGACAGCACTTCGATCTGCTTGTTGAAATGCTGCCCCTTTAGTTTTATTGTTATTTACTGGCTGTCGAGCTGTTGTAGAAATTACAGAAAACTAACCCAGACAGTGGACACCCCGCAGGAGGCAGCATTTGTGGCGTGGATCACAGGTTGCTGGGAGATGGAACCCATTGCTCTGGTGTTATGCAGTGACTTCTAAAACCTGCACCGTAAGTCACGAGGTTCCTGGAGATTTACCTGCGAAGGGCCCATTGCCCCTTCCTGTGCTGGTGCACGTTTCGTTTCAAAGAGCAGCTCTTCTGCCTCACCAAACCAGGTAACTGGAACCAGTGGTTGAAAGCTGAGTTTAATGCAGGCCTCTTCTTCCTTCCCAGTCCAATCTCTACCCCACGGTGGGTCTCCAGACTCCAGGAGAGATCGTTGATGCCAACTTTGGGCAGCAGCCGTTTGTGTTCGACATCGAGGACTACATGAGGGAGTGGCGAGCGAAGATTCAGAGCACCATTAAGCGGTTTCCCATAGGAGACAGACTAGGAGAGTGGCAAGCCATGCTGCAGAAGTAAGTCATTGTTCTGGTGTTCAGCTTCTGTTCCGTTAGGCAGTAAATATCTGTTGGTGTTGATTTATGCTTTCTTATGATGAAAATTGCTGTGGTAACAATGGAAGGACGTACTCGTTGAGGTGATGCCTCTGAGGGGAGGGGGGTGGAGAGGGAACCATAAATATCCTATCATAGGAGAAAAGCCAGGGCGTAAATCAGCCGGATTCAGAAATGAAAGAACAAGACATAGCCTAAGCCCAAGGCTTCCAAACCCAACCAAACTAGAAACACAGTTGTGGCACTGTATGGATTCCTGAATATTGGATGCAGTTCTCGTCATCCCAGCGCGAGAAAGAGCGAGTGGAACTTGGTGAGAACAGCTGACTAGAGCTGTCGGAGGTCAGGAGTGTCTTCTGCCTAGGGAAGGACAAAGCTGACTGAGGCTCCACAGCCTGGAGAGAGGTTGTGGAGGAAAACGGGCAGTAGCTGTCTGTCAGTCGTCTATGCCGTGAGGAGTGTGACTGGGAAGTGACCAGTCACTGTTTCTCAATACATGAGAATTAGAGAACAAGCATCTTCTGACTTAAAATAAATTAATATGTTTTTTGCTAATTTAATGGTGAAAGTGGGACTTGCTGATGCAGGAAGTTGTGGTGGTGGAAGTATAAGTGGGTTTTAAATGATACACATTTAAAGATTCACTTCTTTATTTATGGAGGCCAGTACCATAGTTAGATCTGAAACCTCCCCAAATCTATGGCTATTGCTTCTGTCTCTTTAGCAGAAGTGAGAAAAGTATGGAGAAAAAGGTATGGGATAGGTGTAGGGTAAAGAATAGACCCTTGGTGTTGAAGAACATGGTTGTGAGGGGTACGGCATAAAGAACTCCCTTGTGTGGCCTGGAGAAGGTGATGAAGAAACAATTGTTAGTTTTTCTATGCTGCAGGAATTGAAAGAGATCAAGTCAAGTTCACCAGGGGGCACATTTAGAACAAACAAAGGAATAGTTTTTTTTCCTTCCTTAATGTTCTCGAGGGTGGGGCAGAGAACACCCCAGCAGTTTACCCTTTATAAATCAGGAGATAACAGTGTGTGGATGTGTGGAATTCATAAGGAGATTCAGCTACCAGTTGTATCCAGTTGCTGGCTGGCTGAGTGATGACAGAAATTCAGGACTAGACTGGGTTTTCTGAGGTCAGATTGAAAGCCATGAGCCTCTCTGAGGTTTTCTGTCTGTATAGGAGGAGGGAGCTGTATCTTGTGTGGCAGGGTGACATCATGGGCACTTAGACAGCAGTGAGTTCTTACCAATGACTTTCAGGCACCAATAATTAAATAAGTAAATACTGTGTATGCACTGGGAGTCTTAATTTTTTTGTTTATTTGCTTTAAAGTGAATTTGGTAACTGTTTGCTGAGGACCAGGTGCCTGCTGTGTGAATTAGTCTGTCTAGACCCCGAAATTTTGATTGCCTGGACCCTGCTTCATGTCCTAACTGAGCTGAGTTTGGTCACTGAAATTGCAGCTTCTGTTGTGTTGATTTTTTTTTTTCTTTCTGTTACCAATGACTCTTCATCCATTTATGTTTTCTTATTTTCTAGCATGGTTTCTTCGTATTTGGTTCATCATGGGTACTGTTCAACAGCAACTGCCTTTGCCAGAGTCACAGACACCACAATCCAGGAAGAACAGACCTCAATAAAGAACAGACAAAGTAAGTCCCTTGGGCAGTCGTTCCCAAAGGGTGGCTTTCTGGCCGCGTTACCCTCAGGACTGCAGCACTGTGATCACAGGAGATTTAACAGTGAAGGCTGTTGCTCACAGGGGAGTGAAATGCTGCGGAGGCAGAAGGTTATCCCCTGACAGTACAGAGCTGCCCACGGCACACTGCTGCCTGTGGGTCAGCAGAGCTCAGGCACCGCAGCTCTGAGCACTTTTCCCATCATTGCTGCGTCCCCTCCACCCTCTGCTGTCTTTGCCCTGTTGTTTCCCTTGAGGAATGACTTGCATGCCAGGCAGTGTTGATGAGGGTGAGTTGTCTGGTGGACTCGGTTACTTTCCCTCAGTCCTGTTGACAGTGAATACCTGAATGCGCCCTGCCCTGACTGGAAGAGGTGAGGTGACTCTCAGCCTGGCGTCCAGCAGTTTCACACATCAGCCTCAACATAATATCCAGGCCAGAAGGTGCTTTGTTGGAGGTGGTGCCAGGCTGGTGGAGCGTAGATCTCATCACCTGGGACTTTAACTAGCTGAAGTCACTGTGTGTCAGAGATTCCTTAGGATTTGGGTTCTTTGATGCAATCTTTTGCAGTGTTATTGGCATGGTTATGGGGACCCAGACATGCCAATCTATTTTGACTACGAGTCCCAGAGTTAGCGACTCTTCCAGCCCCTTTGCACATTTTGTATGCAGGTAGATTCGGTGGTCAAACGCTGGAACAGGCTTCCTAGAGAGGTAGCTGATGCCCCATGCCTGTCCGCTTTAAAAGGCGTTAGATAATGGCCTTAATGCTTTCACTTTTGGGTAGCCCTGAAGTGGTCACGCAGTTGGACTCAGTGATCTTTGTAGGTCCCTTCCAACAGAATTATTCTAATTCCTAAATTTTTTGCATATTGAGAGTTTTGCGAATCCACAACCAAACTGCTTAGCTTACACTAGGAGCAGAATGTTTGTTCTTGTCTGCTGTGAGTACTGCTCTTTCTTCTGTTGTTCATCTCTCAGTTTGTGAGCCCTCTTGGTTCCTGCAGACTAAGGCCTGCAGCTTTCTCCTGCTGCCCTTTGTGTTTTAGCCATTCTGTTCGGACTCGGACCACAGAGTCACGGAATGTTGGTGCACTTTCTGCATTCTCCTGCCCTTTCAATGCAGGCTGTGCCCTGCCCTGTGCGTTTCCCTTCCCTTTGTGAACTGCTCCTCATGTGACTGGTACACATCAGGTGCACTGTGCCCCTTTGTAGCTCTCCCTCCATACATTGCACGTGCTTAGCCAGCAGTCAGGGTGGTCTGGGTGCTCTGCACACTACCAGAAAAACTGGTGGCTGCTGCCCGTTAGTGCCTTTGCATGGTTCGTGCCGGTGGGCTGTATCTTTCCAGGCCATGCATCATGCAGCCCTGACCCCAGCCCGTGCCTGGGTTTAGCTGGTCACGTGTCACAGTGTGCCAGACCGCGCGGTCTGGCCTGGCTGAGGACAGGGGACAAGGAGCCAGGAGGGGAGGAATACAGAGCTCTGCAGTTGGGGCTTGCATAAAAGGTGTGAAGAGAACACAGATGGGAAAACAAAAAGAGGGGAAGATGGAAAAGGTGGAGGCTTCTGTGGAAGTTGCCAAACAAGGCAAAGAGAGACGACAAAAGCAGCAAGACACGAGAAGGGGCGTGCAGGTGAGTACAAGAAACAGCACTGAATGAAGGAGACCATGCAGCACAGGCTGGTGTGAGAGCCACCTCCTAGGTTTTAGCTTTCACTTGTGATAACAAGCAAATAGGCACTGAGAAATGGGAGCCAAGACAAGTTATTTCAGACTGTCACTTTTACTTTCAGGAATACAGAAGCTAGTATTAGCAGGCAGAGTGGGAGAGGCTATAGAAGCCACCCAGCAGCTCTACCCTGGCCTCCTAGAACATAACCCCAACCTGCTCTTCATGTTAAAGTAAGTATGAATAGCTTTCTACTTCCTCATGCTGAATTGTGAAGCTGAAGGAGATAAGAGAGAGGCTGCCCAGCCATCCAGCTGGGCTGCACACCTTGGTCTGAATTCTGTTTGAGGTCCCTTTGGGAGCAGGTGGGAGAGAACACAGGACGTAGCCCTTTTGCTGCTGCTCAGACCCAGTATGGCTTTTCCTCGTGAGGTCAGGCAGAAGTTGGTAAAATCATAGTCCTTATGACTGCTAGAACCTCCTGCACAGACGTTCTTTACTTGTCTGGTGGAGATCTTGCAACACTGCAGCATGTGGTGGTCACTGCCAGGGCTGCTAGAAAGATAAATGTGTGAGAAAAGCTGTCTGGGGGAGCAGCCAAAAGGAAAGAAGTGCTGCGTTCTCCCAGCTGTACAGAGCGGCTCTTCCTAGCCTCCTGAGATGTGTAAGGACAGAGTTCCCAGTGAAGCTAATTTAGGAGCTGTCCTCACTGTGGATATTGCATTTTTTTTACTCTCTGTTGTCTCTTTCCCATTGCTCATCAGCATTTCTAAGTTATGGAGCAGCGGGGGAACTATCACTGGTAGTTTTAGTATCTGCCCTGAAAAAAACAAACAAACCCTATAGTGTGATTTTGCAGTGCCTGCAGAGGTGGTGGAGATGAAAGCATGCTGTAAAGAAACAGCACAAAGGAATTAATTAAACTTGATTTGTGGGACAAAGAGAGCTCTGTATCCCACCATGTGTCCTAGCAGCAGGCTTACCATCACATGAATTTCCTTGGGTCCAGAGCAGCACAAACTGGTGGAATATTATCTAAGCCCTAGGGCAGTTCTGCCACACACAAAATGTGCAGTGCTTTGGATCTGTGAAGTGTTCCACCTCTGGTACTACGGCAGGTCATACTTGCATCACCGGCCCCACTGACGCTGAAATGCTTTCTCTCTTCCTATCTCTGCCAATGCTGATGGGAGCCAAGGTGGAGCATCTTGTCAGTGACACAAGTGCTCCCCTCCCTGCTGGAAGTGTGGGGCTGAAAAGAGGCTGACTGCTGGTAGCCTGCTTGTCTGTCTCTGTATGGTTCTCGGCATCCCTTAGCAGTACCTGAGCTCCCTCCTGCTGTAGCGTTATCAGAGCATTCGCATTCCAAAGGCACACGGAGCGCAGAACGTCCTTGGCTCTTTCAAAGCCAAGAAATCTAACTCCTACCCAGCTTCTAGGACTTCTGCAGGCAGTAAGTAAGGGAACATCAATGCAGGACATCCTGGCTGTCACGCACCCTTTTCCTCTTCTTCCTTCCCATGAAATCAGGTGTCGGCAGTTTGTGGAGATGGTGAACGGGACAGACAGCGAAGTGCGTTGTTTCAGCGCGCGCAGCCCCAGGTCCCAGGACAGTTACCCCGGGTCCCCCAGCCTAAGCCCTAGACATGGATCCAGCAACTCACATCTTCATAGTACTGGTAAGTGGGTGCCTTCTCCTTCTCCCATGGGCTGTACTTTGCAAGCTCTAAACACACGAGAACATTGGTTGTTTAAGGAATATACTGAAAAAGGAGTGCCCTTAGTGAGGTTTTTCCAAAATATTATTTGAGCCCCTAATGATTTGCAGGTGTCTTGGTATTTAATAGCGCCTGTAAATTTGTCCGGTCATTTTTGATTCCGTGTAAAACTCATGCTGATGACCAAAGGTTTGTGTCCTGTCAGTGAGTTCTGCTTCAGTTCAGTCAGTCTGGTCTCATTTTTCCCATCCTTCTTAACTTTCAGGAGCAGATAGTCCTACCTGTAGCAATGGAGTCATGTCCACAAAAAGCAAACAGAGCCACAGTAAATACCCAGCGCTGAGTTCATCTTCTTCATCTTCCTCCTCCTCCTCCCCCTCGTCTGTGAACTACTCAGAGTCCAATTCTACAGATTCTACCAAATCTCAGCAGCACAGTAGTACCAGTAACCAAGAAACCAGGTATATTTTTTTATATCTTTGTGGTCGATCGGATCCCTTACTAATTGCAGCTGAGCACACGTTTGCGGGATGGTTTTTAGTCTCTGCAGTGACCTCTTGAGAGCCATGGAGCATGTAACTGAGTGAGAAACACTTGTTCAGACTCAGCCACCCTCCAGATCATCTGGTGATGCTGGATTTTTTTTTTTTTGAAAGGCAGAGCCCAAGTCCAAGCAAGACTTTTGCATAATTTCGGTTTTCTGAGTTAATCAGCAATCTCATTCAGACTGATGTCTTGAACATTTAAGCCTAAAGCCGTTGTGTTTTCTCCCTTGCAGTTTTTGCAAGGGTTGATGGCTTACCATAGCCAAGATTGCCCTCCTGTTCAGCGCGCAGTCTGTTCTCTGGCTGCAGTTCAGTGTCCAGAGGTGACTGCTGCTTGAAGTGAAAATGATAAGTGCACCTGTAACTACGACAGGCACTTTCAGAACAGAAACTTGTTTCATAAGTTGTCTTCAGAAGCCAGCAACAATTTTTACTACACTGGATTAAACCATCTTGCTTCCTGTAGTTTAACTGGCACTTCTCCTGGCTTACAGGCCGCTGCTGGGCATCATTTGTCATCTGGACTCTTCAATTCTTCCCTAATTTTAGATATCTGACTTTTCTTTCTTCCTTTCACCTCAGTGACAGCGAGATGGAAATGGAGGCTGAGCACTACCCCAACGGAGTCCTGGAAAATTCATCCACCAGGATAATGAATGGCACCTACAAACATGAAGAGATCCTGCAGACGGATGAATCCAGCATGGGTAGGGCCCCGGGCTGGGGGGGTAGCAGGAAACAGAAGGAGCTGGTGTCAGGAGTTAAAGTTGTGATAGGATTGTGGGGGAAAATCATGTACTTCAGGTTTCTTTCCCAGCCCCAGTGAATGAAGTTCTCCAGATATGTTCCACAGGGAAAATAAATCTGCCTTGGAATTGAAACTAGGTTTGACTTTTCATAGTAGTGCAGCAGTGCTGGTGATGCTGTGGACCAGGGAAAGCAATGGAAATCAAAGGTTTGTTCAGCACTGGTCATGAGTTCCAGCTCAGAGCAGTCCAGGCGCTTCTAACGGCTGAGGAAAAGAAGTGAGCTGTGGAAGGCTGTCTGATTCCCAGCTGCAGAGGGTCCTCAGCACAGTATGGTCAGCTGTAGCTCTCTCGTTTGTGGGTGCTTCAGCCAGGAGGGAGATGATGAATCAGCTGCAGTACCTCTGAAACTGGGAATTCCTCCAGTTACTAGGGTCTTGTGGCCACCTAATACTGAAAAGCATTAAACAAGTTCAAGGTTGCCCTGTGAAAAAAACACGGCCTGCTGTTGTGCTGCAGGACTCAGAAAAAGCTTCCATTTGGGTACACAGCGTGTAACTGCTCTGAAAGGGAAGGAGTTTATGGCTAGGAAAGAGGGGCATGACACACAGTGAGCGGTGGGATGAGAAACACCTTCTCCTCTGCCTTTCCTCTAGAAGACAGCTGTCCCCAGAGGCAGCTCTGTGGAGGGAACCATGCTGCCACGGAGCGAATGATCCAGTTTGGACGGGAGCTGCAGGTGCTGAGTGAGCAGCTTTGCAGAGAATATGGGAAGAACACGGTGCACAAAAAGATGCTTCAGGTAAGCCTGGGCCTCATGCTGCCTCGCCGCAGTTCTCTGGGCCAGCACTGGCGTTGTGGGTCTCCTTGCAGAGCTCTGGGTGGCCCCCACTTCTGCAGCTGGTGAGGAAGCAAGGGCCTGCATGGGGATCAGAGGATGAAACTCAGTGAACACAGAGCATCTAGGCCCAGTTCTCAGCACAGGAGAGAAGAAATAAAACTCCTGCCTGCCTTCCTGGGGCAACTGCATGCTCTTCTTCTCTCCAGGTGGCACTCTACCTGCCTTCCCATGCTGGCTCCTCTGCTAGCTGGAGAGGGCACCCTCTTTAATCTGCTATCTTGATGGCCCAGTGTGGTCCCTTGCTGCCGAGAAGAAAAGGGCCATTTCTTTTCAGGAGGTAGGCACCTGTCACAGTGGCGATGGCAGGAGGTGCCCCAGCTGACAGACGTGGCCGTTTCCCCGTGCGTTTGCAGCCATGCATGACCTCAGTGTGCCTTTCTGTTCTCTCACGCAGGACGCATTTAGCTTGTTAGCTTACTCAGACCCTTGGAACTGCCCTGTTGGTCAACAGCTGGACCCAATCCAGAGGGAACCCGTGTGTGCTGCTCTTAATAGTGCTATATTGGGTAAGGCCTGGTTCCTACGTGAGCACTGGACACACCTGCTCACGGGCGCTGTCCTGTGGCAGGCAAGCCTATGAGTGTTAGGGAAAATATGGAAGTATGTGTCATTAGCTTTGTGTCTCTTTCTGTTCCTGGGGACTGAAAGGGCAGGGTTGTAGAAGGGGGGGTGGGGGTGAAGCCTGCGGAGGATGGATGCTTACAATCTGATCCTCTCTTGGCTCCTTTCCTTGGGTCATCCTCAGTGCTGCTTCCAAGGATTCTCCTTAGGATTTTCCTCCCCAGCGTACTGAGGAAGCCAAGATCTCTTTGATGTGTTTCCCTGCCCTTCTTGCTTCTTGTTCTGAACACACCTTAATCAGTTTGCTGGCCTTAGCAAGGCTGGTTTACATACTGTTTGGGTTGGCAGAGTTTTGACCTGGCATCGTCCTGCTTTCTGGTAGGGAATGCAGTTGCTCTGTTGCATCAGCTCATAAGTGAAGCAGTTTCCCACAAGGTTAGCTCTAAAGCAGAGGGACATCAGTTCCTCTCACCTTTGAGGCCGTGTTGAACATGCAGAGTTAAATGCAGGCAGCGTTTGTTTTCCCTTTGAGCGTTTGTCTCTGCATGTTCTCACCGTGCGGTGTGCCTGATGGAGCACAGGGAGCCTGGCGCCCAGTGCTGGAGTCAGGGCTGTGTTACTGCTGAAGACCTTCTCTGTACTTCAGTTTGCTTCAGCTAGTGAGACAGCTCCCTTTCTTCTGATGAGCTTTGCTCTTTGTGTCAGCAGGAGGGATCTTGGCTGGATCCGGGTACGAGCAGTCTCTAGCCCTCCTCTGTGTCCTCAGAGCTGAATGTTTATGCCTGCCCTTCCAGACATAAATAATCTTCTTGGCCAAGCATGTTTCTTGGCCCAGCAGCCTGTCCTTTACTCTCCTGTCTTGAACCTGGTGTAGTAAACGCAATGGCTTGCCCTGGTGGAAGTCTTGTGCTTGCAGTCAGTGAGTTGCCCTTTCATTGCTGATTCTCCTGCCATCTCCAGCTACAGAAAATCCCGTGGTGGAGCAGTGAGTGAAGTGATAATAAGGTTGTGACCTGCCACAGGTGTGCGAGAAAGGGATTGTTTCACGAGGGCAGGCCCTTTGATCCTGTCGCTGGACCCTGAGCATGCTGTGTCACTGCTCAGAGAACTTCTCGGGGCACTCCCCAGTCTTGGTTAGATCAGTCCATCCACAGCCAGCCAAACACAGTCCACTGACAGCTCCTCTGTCTCCAAAACTCTGGTTTGGCTGCTGTGCACAGTGAACTGCGTTTTCTCCAGTGGATTTGCACACCTGAGACATTGAGTGTGCCACAAGGAGATTAAGAAGTTGAGGAAGGAACAGCTTGACGGGCAAACCTGTGAGCGTTCCTGTTCTGTCTGAGTAAAGGAACAGAAATATTAGGATTCAGGAAGGAGAGTCTCTCCTTGACAGTCAGCATGGGCAGGCGTCCAGAAGGGGGGCTCAGTGCTGGGGGAGCCTGGACAAGATGCTGTGGGGTGTCACCAGGGAGAAATGAAAGATGGTGTCAGGACGTCCTTTGTCACACACCTGGACTGCAGCTGCCGCGGGTTACCTCTCGCAGACCTTGAAAAGAAGCGGTGACCAGTGTGTGAGTTTGTCTAGGCCTTGCACAAGCAGGAGAGGGAGCAGGTGCCTCTCCCTTAGAGCTAATTTCTCCTGCGTTTCTTGACTCGTCCGTGCTCTGATCTCTCACGCTTTGAGGGTTTTCTGGCAGGCGCTGAGGCAGAAGGAGCCACGCTGCCTTTTGCTTGTGGTGGACACCTTTTGGCAGGCAGCACTTTGTAGAAGGCCCCGCTGAGTCATGTCCCCAGGGTGGGACGTGCTGTGGGTGGGCAGGCCTGTGTGGGGTGTGCGCAGGAGCAGCGGTGCAGAGCCACAGTAACTCAGGAGTTCTCTCCTTCCAGAGCCACCGCCCGCTGCCAGGCCTGCTCGGCCCGGGGCCCAGTGGGACAGAGAGGGCCCTGCGGGTGAGCCGGCGCGCGGCCAGGATGCCTCTTCTAAACAGATTTCTCTTTTTGCCCCCGCAGAATCTCAGAACCTGCCAAAGCAGCCCCCACTGATGCTCGCCCTGGGCCAGGCCTCGGAGTGTTTGCGGCTCATGGCTCGCGTGGGCTTGGGCTCCTGTTCCTTTGCCAGAGTAGACGACTATTTGCACTAGCCACCAGAGCAAGACGGAGCTGACATCGTCGAGTGCTGCCCTTCACCCGCCGTTGCTGCCACTACAACACCACCTCGTCTGTAGCCTGACCTCCCACCAACACCCCCTCTAGCACACACACACACTGCCTGTGAAAGGATCGCGTTAGTCCCTCACTGCGTGGCCATTCCTGACCCCGGGAGTGACTGGCAGATCTTGCCCGTCTCCTGCCACTCAGTATTTCGCTGGTTATTCTAATGTAGCGCCTTCCAGCGTAGGGGTTTCTCTTTGTTTTGGTTTGAGTTGTTTCTCATGGATCCACCAGTATTTTATCTGGAGAGGTTTGCTGAGCTGGTTTCTGCTGATTTACTGAGGAAGCTCCTGAAGCTGGTGACAGCTTGTTCTCTTCCCCCCTCCCTCCATCCGTGCACATGCGACATCATCTGTGCTAGTTACCTGCACTCTTCTCGCAGTGGCAGTTCAGAGGGATTTTTTTAATTTTATTTGAATCCTGTTTATTAAAAAGGTCTCTTCCACCTCCACAAAGTCACTGATGTATTTATTGCCCGGAAACTTGGGCCAAGCCATTCCCTTCATACGTCCCCACAGGAGACCTGGTGAGCCGTGTCCTGTCACGTGCTGCTGATGGGAATTGGATTTGGAGGAGCTTGGTCTTTCCTGGCGTTTGCCTCTCTAAGAGCCCGGGGCTCTCAAACGCGTGTCTTTGTGAGTGGGAGAGGTCGAAGAGGCACTGCCTGTGTTAGGGCTGCACTGCAGAGACATCTCACCCCCCTGAGGAGCGGGTACATGCAGCTCTCACAGCAGCTAGAGGGACAGGGCTGAGTAACGCGCAGCCAGCTGCCGCTGTATGGATAGAGGCAGCTCGTGGTCCAGAAGAGTTGTGGGTGCTGCCTGGTTGTGCTGTTGGTTTTTGTGTTACATCACAAATCCCTCTTTGTCTCCATGTAGGAGGGCTCTCCCTAAGAGCCGACAAAATAGTATTTACGATTCCCCACGTGACACTGGTGAGCGCTGCGAAGTTTTAGAAATGTCTTGAGGGTGCTAACTTGAGCTGTGCTCATCCTTGCAGGTTACAAACGCTCGGATCAGGTTGTGGGTTAGGATCAGTACGTTCTGAAGGGAGCGGCAGTGTTTCTTTGAGGCTTAAGAGAATGATTTTAGTTGCAGGTCCAGAAGTGGCCAGCAAGGATCTGTGGGTGAGTAGCCTCCAGGTAAGATGGCCCTGGGGATGTGTCGCTGCTGTGGTCCACGGACTCGGGTGCTGCTATGCTTCTGGCATTGGAACCATGTGCCTGCAAGTGTTTCTAAGTGTGCGTTTTGAGCTGGTGAGGCTGTGTTGTGGAATGAGAACGTTTGTGGCAGTGCTGAGGGCAGGTGGCTGTGGCTGTGCGTGTGCAGGTGGAGGTGGCTGCCTGTCACTGCCTTCCGGGGAAGGTATGCGGTGTGCAGAGGCAGTGCTGGAGCCATGGTGGTCTAAGAAAACAGGCAACGTGGTGCTTGTAGATGGAGGGTATGTTTTTATTCGATGGACTCCTGTAGTGGAAGAAAAGCTGGAGGGAGCTCTGAGAACTGAAGCCACTGATACTTGTGAGCCAGTAGAAGCAGAGGGCTGCACTAAGCAGAGGAATTTAACTTGGAAATCTGGGGCTTCGCTTGCAGTTCTGGAGGAGAGCTGGTGTGCCTGAAAGCGTACCGATTTATTTTCAGCTCCGCAAGTCAGCCGTGCTGTTGGCCATCTCTTGTTGCTGCCTGGCTGCAGTCAGGCTTCTCTTACATCTGTGCAGCAGTCCCATCTTTATCTCTTTCTGAGTTTTCTGTTCCTCCTTCTGGTGGCAATTTGTGGTTCCTTTAAGCCAAGCCTCTGTCGTGGATCACACTAACGTCCCCTTGGTCCCCAGGGCATGTTTTTAATTTGGTTTCCCTTCCACTACAGAGAACCAAGAGATGCTCCTAGATATCTGGCGCTGAGAAGCACGTGAGGGATGCTCTCTGGCTTTTCATGGAGACTGTCCCACTGGCAGAAAACACCTTGCTGTTGTGGCAGGGGTGCTGAGAGGCTGGGTTCTAAGTGTCGTTAACTGCGTGTGGCAGGGCCAGGTCGCTCCTTCTGCCGCTGGTGCTGTGCATCGCGCAGTGGCAGAGGGCCTCTAGTCCCGGTTTTCCCAGGTTGTTTTTAAAAGCCTCCTGGTCCTTGGGTTTTCATGGCTGTTCCTTTGTGGTCTGCATTTTGGAACGCTGCTGTCAGTTGGGCAGCCCCTCACAGTGCCACTGCTCTCGAGTCCATCAGTAAAGCCGTGTACGTGACCGTGTAACTGCCGGCATCCCATCTCTTGGTGAGGGAGCCCACGTCTCAGCTGTGGCCCCGTTATACTGCTGGTGGCGCTGGGTGCAGGACCTTCGTCCCCCAAGGCTGGCATGCAGCTTGTTCTGCCGGGCTGCCTTCAGATCCTAGAAGAGGGGTTTCCAGGCTGCAGCCGCGGGCTGCTCACCGTTCAGAAATCATTTCTATCCATACAGCCCCAAAAGAAGCTTTCTAGCTGTGGGGCCCTTCCCAGGGCACGTGGAATGCTGCAGCTGGGACGTGCACAGAGCCTCAGGTCTCGGCCCGGAGTCAGCACCACGGAGCTGCGACCCCCAGGGTGGCAGACAGGCTCCAGCTGGGCGCTGCAGATGCTGCCGGCCTTCCCCAGATCAGCCTGCAGCAACGGAGGGATAGCTTCACAGGGAGCCGGTGAAAATCTGCTTTCAGGGTGCTGAGCTGCAGCATGGAGCTTTGTTTTGAGACCAGTGTCCTGCCGGTTTAGTGGCCCTTGGTCTGAGAACTCAAGGCTTGCTTGCAGTGAGCTCTCACTTGCCCTCTCCTATGGGCATGGAGGGCAGCAGTCTTGTTTCCCCTGCGTCCAGGGAGGTGCTCTCAGAGCCGGCTTCTTCGGGAAAGCTTCCTACAGCTGCCAGAGCTCCCTTCTTGCTCCCTCGCCTCCCCCAGTCACAGCGTTCTCCCACCTGTGTGAACGCCAGGAGCGGTTTCTGCGGCGTTTGTTGCTCGTTTCGGGTACGTCAGGCTGCGTGGTCACTGGTGCTGCTTCCAGCCTCCCGCTGCTGGCTGTGCTCAGCTGGGCCCCGGGAGGTGCTGCTGTGACTGGCACAGAGAACGGCCCCTTCCACGGGTGTTGCTTCTTGTGGTTGTGCACACCCAGGTTTTGTTTTGTTGTTATTTTTATTTCAGCTGTGTCCTGAGCTGTCACTCAGTCTCGTTAAGGCACCTGTGCCATTCCCCAAACAGCTTTGTTTGTGAGGCTCCCTTGAACAACTGGAACACCCAGAGCTGGTTTAACTAGCCCCGGGGACTGGATTTATCATTCTCCTCCTCCGTAGGCATCAGGCACAAGGAGCTGCCTCCTTGCCCAGCAAAGCAAACCCTGTCGTGCTGCTGCCGCGCTTTGTTACCTGTCTCAGCGCTCAGGTAACGCGTGGCTTCAGCACAGGTCGCAGAGCTCTCTGCCACCAGGGGGCTGACTGAGAGGGCTGCCCGTGGTGACCAGGCTGCGTGACAGCCTGTGGATGACGCTCACTGTTGGTTCCCTCCGTGGGACAGGGGACACCTTCCTGAACAGGTGGCCCTGGTGTCCCCTTTGCAGAAGGGGACTTCCCTAAACCCCCGCCTGAGTCGGGGCAGCCTCACTGGTGGATCCTGCGGGGAGGAAGCTGCTGCTGGGGCTGCGGCTGTGCAGCCCTGTGCCGGGGGTTCGGCAGAGGGGAGGGCGCGGAGGTGTGCTGCGTGCTGCGGAGCCCCCTCTGCTGCTCCAGGTGGATGAGAGACGGAGGGAACGGCAGTGCCACGGCTCTTACCTGGGGGCCAAGTTGTGAGCGATGTCCCGTCTGCTGTGTGGCTAACTGAGCTGGAGGAGGTGTTGGTGGGATGTGTGGACGGAGTCACAGCGGATTTGGGGAGGAGAAGGGAGCAGAGGAAGCCCTGGGTGCTCCCCCCCCCCCATCCTCCCCTGGCCGGGGGAACGCCGCATGCCTGCCCCGCGTTCCGCACAGTGCTCAGGGCCTCGAGCCAGGCAGCTGAGCACCCACCCAGGCCCCAAGAGCAGTGCCCCCTGACAGCTCCTTTGTTTCCAGGAGGGAGGCTTATCTCCTGCTCACCAGAAGCAGGGTCCCGTGTAGAATTTGCGCTCACATCGCCGCAGAAACATTCCTGGAGGCCACGCAAACCTCTGCTCCGCATTGAACTTGCCCTGAGCGGGCAGACGCCTTCCCTCTGGTCACTGGTGCCCAGGAGCTGCTCTGACGCCCAGACCCCTCTGCTCGGGGCTTTGGCTGCTTCCTTCCTCCGCAGGGAAGCACAGGGGATTCCGCAGGCTGGGTTTCTCCCAAGCTCCAGCTCTGAGAAGGAGCAGCAACGGCAGATCTGGGGATAATAAGGATTTTTAAGAAAACTTTAAACACCCAAGTGTGGTGACTCTTTCAGGCCAAGGACATGGCACAGGCGTTCCTGCCTGTGCTCTCAGAGCCAGGAGGGGCAGGAGGAGGCTGCGGGCTCCCAAAGCCCCAGCACAGAACGGAGCGGTGCAAGCCACGGACCTGCCCACAGCGCAGTTAACTCTTCTGCTGGTTGCTCAAAACTCAGGTATGAAATGCTCAGCTGGAGCATGGGGAGCGAGGTCTTTGCGGGTTCCAGTCAGCCCTGCACGAGGAGCCACCGTCGGGCTGCGGCAGAGCCGGTCTCCCTCTGTCCCTCTGCCGCTCCGGACTTGTCGTCGCCTTTTGGGGGTGGGGGTCCCTCCCCTTTGGTACACCATCGGCTAAGTGGACGTTACACAAATTGTGCACATTGGTTCAGTCTAAGCTTAGTATTTGTGAATTAAGTTATCTGATGCTTCGCATGAAAACTTAAAAAAAAAAAAAAAAAA